>JAIPRN010000054.1:0-5000 GCA_025469175.1 Geopemphigus sp. TES_GeoC_2020
TGTGCCACGCTCATTAAATACTTATTATTATACGGTTTGCGATCGAAACGCTAGTCTTTCTTTGAGCTCCCTCCCCCTTCTCACTCACATACACACACACACACAAATTCTCTCACTCTCTCACTCTCTCTTTATATATATATCTAACTCACTTTGTCTTTGCGGGCTCTCATCATCACTACACAGCAATAGATATAATATTACGCTAACATTTATATATGTATATATGTATATAACACCTTAATGCGATATGTGTGGCGAGCGTTCGCGTAAGTAAGAGACATTTCGATGGTCCGTCGTATCGAGGTTAATGAAAACGACACTTATCCGGACGCACAAAAACTATAGGAGGCTAATGTACGAATTTCCGGGATTATCGGAAAGAACCCGATGATTTCTGTCTTTGCCTTTGGTATGGTGCGTGTGCCATATATAGAATGCATGTCAGTATGGAGAGTTCTACACGTAAATCGTGATACTCTTTTTGTACCCTACGCGCTATAGAAGAATGTAAAAGAAGGACGAAAAAATGTGCGATTTCACGGGAGAAAACGGTTTCACACGCCCACGATCGAGTGATCGTCGACACGCGGCGAAGGAACAATGTTCTCAACGACACGATATCGTTGCTATTATTATTATTATTATCGTCATTATGTGTTGTCATACAAGATGCGCGCATGTCATGACAAACGGGTGAACGGGTGACGAAAACGACGACGAACGGATGAACGGGAGCAATATATATATATGTATATATAATAGCAATCGTCCTCGATCATCCTCAAGGCAAGTGTATACGTCTGTATATATGTTTGTGTGTGTGTGTGTGTGTGTGTGTGTGTGTGTGTGTGTGTGTGTGTGTGTGTGTGTGTGTGTGTGTGTGTGTGTGTGTGTGTGTGTGTGTGTGTGTGTGTATGTGTGTGTATCGTCGTAAAAAGGTCACGTGTGCGTCCGTGTCGGAAAATAGAAAGATATTATTTTCTGCTTCGGAAGAAGACGAAAAAACAAATTGGGTTCTCACGATATGGTCAAATTGTTCGGACGTGTCGGCGTCACGGTGATGGCGGTAAGGCCGGCGGCGGCGAACAAATCGCAGGCGTTAACAACGCACGCGGTCGCCTAGCAGTTGGCCGTTCAGACGGACACGCTAGATCGGACACGGTCGCCCTCCAACGTGGATAATAATAATAATAATAATAATATATGATATTATTGTCGTGGATCGCATTGCATTGTACACGCTTATGTGTGTGTGTGTGTGCCGTTTCCCAACTCTGATGACTAAATCGTCGTCGATGGTTGTGTTTACACACGTGTATATTGATACATATTTTATTATCGTATATATATATATATATATAAGTTTATTTCGACGACTAATATACGTACACGGTGAACATATTTAGCTTCTTATTACGTATAACTCAAGTGGTAGCTGATATTTCGCGCGATTACTCTGTTCATATATCCGGGGCGGCGAAAGTGTAGACGTACTAGCAACTCCATTTTCGATCAACTTTTGTTCGCGCACGCGCGTATTAGTAACATATATAACGATATGTACGTACATATATATATATATATATAGGCATATTTATATTAACATATAATACGAAACTAGCCGCTGTCAGGTCGAGATTAATTATGCGCGATTAGACGAGTCGATGGTGGTAATGGTGGCGGTGGTGGTGAATGAGTACGACGGCTTCGTCGTTGTCGTCGTCGTTGCCGGCGGCGGTAGCGGCGGTGTTGAAATGAAAGTCACACCAGCCGTGGCGGAGACGTTTCCCCTAACGCCCCCGCCGGATACGTCCGACTCACGTACGTTATCACGATACATTCATATATGCATACACGCTCGCCTATAATACGACACGGTCGAAATCTACCATTTCTTTTCCATATACCTGTCGACTAGTCGTCGTCGTTATTTTTCTCTCCATTCACGATTCTCGGACACAACATGATTGTACCCGTTATAATACCAGCGTGCAGACAATTTATTAAATTATTATTTCGTTTTACCCATCGATCTTTCAGAACGAGTAAAACACACACACACACACACACACACACACACATATATATATATATACTATTTTACCTATATAATAATACACGCTCGAAATTATTGTGGTAATAATATGAACAATCTGTTACAAATTCACGAGTAATCGTTCTCGTTGGGAAACGGTTGTTTAAAAGAAATCATACCGTCGATTTCGATCTACGCCCCGCCGACGTTGCAGTACTGTTTTGTTTCGTTTCGAAATGCGTAAACGTTATTAACGTTGATCACGACAAAACGATTCGTGTTTGCGTGCATTACATTTTGTTTCGCGAAACACCGCCGCAGTCGAATCTCCACTCCGTATTTCTTCACCCCTCGGCCCTCCGAAATGCGCATTTAGGCTATTTGAATAAAACCAATGGAATTCTTCGCGAAATCGTAAAAGGAGGGTGTATGAGATAAGACCTTTTCTCCGGCGAGAACCCCTCGACCAGATAAACGCGCGTAACCCTCGTACATTGCAACCGATAACGATCCCCGCCAGCAAAGGATGCGGTCATCTCTCGTGGGTCCCTCTTCCTGTTTTGCGGTTCCTTCCGGTCCGACACTTAACGCGGTAGTAACATAAAAGAGGTCCGTTTTCAGAAGTCAGAACACTGTTAAGCGACGGCGACAACAGTATTATAATAATAATAATAATAATAATAATAATAGCGGCGAATGTATTATGACGTCACGTCAACAATGTATATATATATATATATATATTTTAAAATTATGATTCTACTACAGAGAGAAAATATTTATATATATATATATACCTATCGGACGGTGTGGCAGCAAGAATGACGATATATTTGGCCGCCTTGGTAAATCTCTTAGGATTGGTCACGATTCTTCGGAACCAGTTACTGCGCGTTACAAAACGAACGTTTTCGTACGCATTCCACGTGGAAACGATTTGCGAGACTCACGTTGTATAACGTCCGTTGAGTACCGTCCAAAACTTTCGTGTTCGAAACAAATTATTAAATACGCCTACGGCCTCATTTCACCCGAAAACTGACACCCAAAAATATAACGCGCTACGCGAGTATATAACGTTTTGTTCCACGAGCCAACATAAAACCGAACGCACGCGCTAGTAAACGGTGTTATATACTATACGAATATTACAAGTATGACTAGGCAATTTTGGACTTGAAGAAAGCCAAAAAAAAAAAAAAAGAAAATCGCACGTTTACGATAAATACGTGTTACCGTATTATATCTTGTGCGCGCCAATCGGGCCAATCGGTGGAAACTGAAATGCTTAAAGAACTCGACGAATTAGGGTAATGTATATTATTTATACAGAACTCGAATATAAACGTGGCGATGAAAATCCGAGTCGTATTTCGTATTCTTAGCGAAAATAAAAAAAGTAATAACGCTTATTCGATATATCGAGGCCGTCGTTGTGCACGATCGGCGAGTCATATTATTGTCATTACGATCATTGTCGTTATTTTATTTCGCTATAACTCGTCGGCCAGCTTCGTCCGGCGCCTGCAACACCGTTCGTCGCGTTAGTCGTGAACGATAATTACCCGTCGGAAATGAGTATACCTAATACTACGGTATAAAGTACGCGCGCAGATCGCTATCACGCGTCCCGCCGACATCGCCGTTCGACCATTACGCTAATTGACGACCGCACGATTGCGTTTTTACGACAAAAGTCGGGAAATACCGATAGCGCGGACCTCGCCGTTTACCACGACGATGGAAATGACGCCGAAGTCGATACGTTTACGGCATACATCTCGTCGTTCGACAACAATCACAACCGGGGGACATGCCGACCGACTGCTATTCTTGGTCCGCGCGAAATCCGCTTACCCGACTCCGCTATGTGAAAGGTCCCCCCCCCCACGATTTCGTTATTTTCGACCCGATAAATTATCGCCGCGCCATTACGCACTCAAATCTGTACAACCGACGGCCGAGAGTTTACCGGACGAGTGTCTACCCGAATGGAACGTATTTGCACGCCGAGCCATTATCACGACAATATACGATGTATGTACCTACGCCGTAGTACGCGGTTGCGTGTGTTTGTGTGTACGTGTGTGCATGTGTGTGTGTGTGTGTGTGTGTGTGTTTACATATGCATCAGTGCGGCATTGTACCCACAGAGAAGTCACATACACACACACACACCAAAACCAAATTGTCTCCTTCCCCGTCGCGTATACATCGCGCGTAAAACGGAATATCGGGTTGTAATAGTGTACATATATTATATAAACACGCGCGTGTGTTGTGACGCGTACACGGCGCACGGGGGCCGTTTTGTGCGCGAATATAATACCGTCGTTAATGCGACGATTATTATTATGTGTAAAGGAAAAGGACTACGAATCATCATCTGCTCGTCGTCGTCTTAGTCGTCGTCGTCGTCTTAGTCGTACACAAACATAACGACATTCGTACCGATTTACACGCGATATAAACGATACACCGAACGTTATAATATGGTATACCCGTCGCCGGGTGCACGCGCATACACAAATACAATGGCGTGCCTCACGCCGTTCAATAGCCCGTAAATAACTCGGCGTTTATCTGCTAAAGTTTTTCGTTACGTACGTGTATTACTATATATATATATTGTGCGCGCTCGGTGCACGCCGTCGTACAAAATACCGAAAATCGTTTTTTCTCTTTTCGTTCGACTCCGGCTAATGAACAATGTACACGCGGGCCGTCGGACACGGTCTGGAAAACAGAACGCGTAAACACTGGGACGCGATTGTTGTTGATTTACCGACTTATTATTGCTACACACGATCTTCAAACGGTTCGAAAATCGAAAACTCTACTCATAGCTGACCATAACAATAACATAACGAGCGGATAATGGAAACAGCACGGCAGTTGCATGCAAAACCGATTTTTCCCTTTTCGACCCGCGAATATTTCCGTTCGTTTTAATTTGTGCATC
>JAIPRN010000054.1:7500-107432 GCA_025469175.1 Geopemphigus sp. TES_GeoC_2020
CATTCGATACGTCTGATTTTGCGCGATTTTTTCCAATCGACAATACAATATTTTACGACGTTACTCTTTGGAACTTATTCTATATATAGTACGGACAGCCCGTTTAAAATTGTTGTTTTAACATTTATTATATAGCTCGGGATGTGACCAAAATGGTTTTCGTTGTAATCCGAGAAACCGTGACAAAACCTTTTGAAGGGTCAAAGTGTATTTTATAGCGAACCAGATTGTTCGTGGGGAGATTTGGGGTTAGTGGCCGACGGCAACGGAGGGTAGGCTGACGATTAGCCGACAGTTGGTCGAAATTGAAATTTCTCGAATTACACGGGTCGTTGGTACGCGGTAAAAAATAATAATATTAATCCCTATACGTGTTTTTTCTCGCGTGATTTAGAACGGCTAAACGTATCAATCATAAATGCCACAAGAACGCGAATAATAATGACACGTGGAATGTTTAAAACTCGCAAACGCATATCTAATAATTATATTATGTACGGAGAGACGCCTTATAAAAATAAACAATTGTTGCATTATATCGAAAACCATTTTAACTATACGAATTTTTAAAATTTACTCGTATATCCAATTTTTGAATTTTCGATATTATGCCACGTGGGTTTCGAATTACGTGTAAACAGCCTGTACATATGTAATGAACATACATGTATATAAAAATTAATCCTATGATTTAAAAAATTAAAATACGCGGTTGTTCCATACACATACAATTGAATACTCAATGAAAGAAGGGAGAAAGTGGCCGATTGTACTTAACTCAAAATTTGAATTCAATTAACCACAACCAATTGACTCGGTCACACAACCCATATGCATCAACCCTTTCGAAGTATATATGGGTTTGTAATCGGCGGATCGACCTCTGACATACAATCGCACACGCACACACCTCATCCATCTATAATATGCGGGCTGAACTGAATAATAATAATACTAAAAAATACCCCGAGCATATTAATAAGTGAGAATCATTATGATAAAAAATACTGTTTAATTATAATACTTGGCAATAAATAAAATGAGCCTTAGCCGCGTTTACCAATTAGTCAGTCTGCTTATCTTGATGAATACTAATAAAAAACACACAAAAATACGCAAACAGTATTGCTGTGGCATTAAAGATCATATTTATGCCTGGACTCGTTTTTTAAGTGGGTCCTCTTATGTATTTAAAAAAAACAATTAACCGAGAGAAAGGAAAAAGACGATAAAAAAAAAGTAATAATAAAAACAATTACTGTAATCGTTTTTTACGAGTTGCGTGTGCGTTCGATTCATGTCCATCACTATATTACCATTAAAAAAACGACTGGAGATACTGGTTTTGATGCTAAAATTAATCATCGTTAATCTGAATGCATGAATCTCGTCGAAAATTGTTTTTATTGCGCATCCATGAAAACCTATATGATTATTTATTATATATATATATATATACATTTTTTTTTTAATACACGGTAATAATAATAATTTAATCATCATCATTCGTGCAGCTATGTGCGGTTCCGGTCGTTTCCTGCTCCGGCGGTAATGCGCAATAGACATACGTAGGTATTCGGAACGCGCACGCGCCAGCAATGATTCATACGAAGACAAGATCGTTTTTTTTAAATAAATTGATAAAAATCACGTCGTTCAAGAATAAGAGTGGTGGCAAACTAACGAATGGAGATGCAAACAAGATTCGGGTCTGCGAAAGAATATCTTTTTAATCGTATTCACACGGTCTCTGTATATAAAAAATGGAACGAAAATCAGAAAACTCCAATAAAATCCTGTGTTTGGACCATGATTTCGAAAATGCACGAATAAAAACTAAGTTATATTAAGCACGTATGTATTGCGTGTACTATAGCACTATGGTCCACGTGCAAGAATATTCATATGTTGATAAATAATACAATAATCATACACGTTGTTATATACATTACATATCATATACATTTTATGTGTTTGTGCCTATTTAAACAATACGCAAAGGCGATAGTAATTGTTTCCCTTAAAAATTGTGCGTACTCAAAAGAAGGAATGGACGAATTTTGGCGATGTTCTAGAAGGTGGGTGAGAGTCGAGAATGCGGAGAAAGGGACGTGTAAGACCTCACCCTCGGACAAACACGCCTTAGCCGTGTAAGCTTCGGCCAGTGACAACGACGGCGATACGAGTTTATTGTATAGTATTACACATACGCGCGCAATAACGTGTAAAGGCTCGTTGCCAAATGCTGAATTTACGTCTTCTGGCAACCGAAACCGCTGCGGTTGCTGCCGCTGCAACTACTGACAACGACGGCAATTGATTAATTCAATTCGAAAAAACCCCCGGGCCAGGCCGTGGCGAAGTTTTTGTTTTAATGTTTATGCAAATCGAATTTCGGGTTATTAGCCGCGCGCGGATAGCGACGTCACCTTCTGTGGCGAATTACTATTCGCGACCGGGCGAGTTTTGAACTTTGCCGCAGGTTTTCGCCTTTCGAATTATATTTTAATAATAATAACAATAATAATATACATCGCAACCCTTGTGCAAGATATATATATATATAGGTAGATAGGTATACAAAATTTCAGTTTTGCTCTTTCGAGGTGTTTTTTATTTTAGTTTCGCAATTAGCTTAAAACATAGGATGGCATAAAGAAGTCTCGAAACTTTACGTTTGCCATTCCCCTGAGTCATCCACTGCCATCGTCATGCAGGACTTAATTGACAAAGAGCCCGAAAAGTCGACAACTACTACTCGCCACCGATTCTACCGCCGTATCCTCGCGACCTCTTAGCTAAAAACCATAGTAATTGTATATATAATTATTTTTATATCGAACGGTCTTTACTCTTCTTCCACAGATGGTTTTTATGTTTTCATTATTGTAACGCCTTCGTATATAAATTTCCCTGGGATGCGACAAAATCGCGAGAACCGCAACAAAATAATAATAAAAATGCTCGAGGGGACGACGAATAGACGGACGTATTTTAATAAAAACGACTTTCGGTCGCGCGCGAATATGGCCTATTGCACATAGGTCATATATTGTAACGAGTGTGCGTTTGGAAGGGCGGCACATTTGCGTTATCATATCTAAAATAATAATAATATGAGAAAATATGTGTACAGAGTAGACCCTGAAATCTGCCCCGTTTTTTCATATCGGTTAAATATGGAAACACCACGGTGCACTCTGTACGTAATATTACACGATATTATGGGTCGTGCACAAGGTTACTGAAAAACAGTTATACTATGTGTAGCCGGTGTGATTGACCGCACTGTAGTGGTCTATAATAGTCATTGTCGAAGGGATGATTTGGTTAGGGGACGACCAAAACAAAAAACGTACCGCGACAGCCCGA
The DNA here is from genome assembly GCA_025469175.1 of Geopemphigus sp. TES_GeoC_2020. Lineage (NCBI taxonomy): Eukaryota > Metazoa > Arthropoda > Insecta > Hemiptera > Aphididae > Geopemphigus > Geopemphigus sp. TES_GeoC_2020. The sequence continues at coordinate 10,873 of JAIPRN010000054.1, forward strand.
GTAAAACAACGCATCGTATCAAAACCTCAAGACCCATCAGTTAGATTTGTGCGTTACGATTAATAAGAATCGCGCCGTTTTGTACGCTACTTTTACGTGTATTAAAAAATTTAATATTATTTAATTATTATAAAATTGCTTTATTATTATACACGATTTCGGAATAAGTACTACAACATTCGATACGATTTACCTTCGTTTTGACACGTTAAAATATTAAAATCAAGTACATTGTACATTGTACAATATTTAATGATAAATACAAGATATAAAATTATAAAGTACGTAATTAAATTAACACTGAACGAACACTTGTCCCGCAAATCCGTCTCAACCCAATGAATTTTTACCGATATTCAAAAACGACTATTATTGTCAGTATCGTTAGTCTGCTGCAAATATACACCACAATATGTGGAGCGGTTTAACCGCAGAAAATGACACCAACGAATTGACTGCGTCATACGCACCAATACGCATAGTCAATGTTTGATTGACAAAACGCGAGGCCGTACAACGCAGTTTATATTTTATAATATACGCGTATCTTCAAGCTATTGTCGTCGTCGTAGTCCTCGTTTTTTTCTTTGCCCTTTAATTAATGGACCCGTCCACGTGTACAATTGCCGGCGCATATTCTTAAATAACGACTACAATTAAAAAAAATGTGTGTGTGTGTGTGTGTGTGTGTGTGTGTGTGTGTGTGTGTGCGTGTGCGTGTGTGTGTGTGTGTGTGCGTGTGCGTGTGTGTGTGTGTGTGTGCGTGTGTGAGTGTGAACGACGAGAGAGACGCCAGAGGAAAAAATATAAATAAATACATACACCGACGCCACCGTGTCAGTCGTTAACGGGTATCGGGTAAAAAACGAAACGGCAATAAGAAAAGATCGTGCTCAGCACGCGCGTTATCAATTGAAATAAACGAGTTACGTCATCTTCGTAACGTTCGATGTATATTGTTTTATAATATTATATACGCATAATAACTCCCCAGCCGGCTGATTGACCAAGGTCAAGCGGACACAATTATTTAAATAAGAAAACTTTCGATAACAATTACAAGATTATAACCGAAGAATAGTTTACGTCGAAACATTTCTAACCGAACTTACTTTGGCAATTTTACAATAATTCGAATTTTCGTTTTATTTTTGGTATTCGACGATTTATTATTGCGCCTTCGAACTTAACCGCGTCCAAAAACCAATACATCGGCTAAGAGTGAATCATCTTTGGAAAATGTTCCCTCTGTTTAAGTTACCCGAAAGTCGTCGGCAGTACAATTCACTATGACTACAGCGCTCACAGATATATTTACATCGTTCGACCTCATCGGCAACTCTAGAAAAATAACCCGTTTAATCTATGTATGCGCTACCACGACGTTTCGTGACGTTTAGACCGGAAATCGGAGGTTTTGGGGGTGCTAGTTTTTGCAGGGTCGAATCGCGCGCGCGCACGCATACACACGCTCACACGACACCCGTACAGATGGGTCGAGTTTTTTTTCGTTTAAGACCCGACACCGACGTATGTACACAGTACACTGCCACCGGATGACGCGGGCCAGTCGAAAGGGCAAATATTATTATAACGTGCGTCCCTCTTATGCTAATGCGCACGCGGCAAGCTGCAGCCTAATTAAAGAATCATCCCTCGCGCTACGCGTCGTGGAGTCGTAGCGGCGAAGGTCGAAAAATAAAAATGTAAAATAACGCGAAAGGGTGTCGTTGAGCGCCGACCGTCACGACCGCAAACAAACACAATGCTCCCGCGACGGTATTACGGTCACATACCACTTTCTGGAAATCAACGATATACGTATTACCAATAGCGGAGTATGCACAAAAATATACCAAAATCGATTACTTATCCAACATCTATCATTTTAGACACGACGTTTTTACTTTTCCATTTCGTAAAACACTATATTATTATAATACGTCATATCCCTAGAGCTGTACGTTAATGTACCGCCAACTTTGATGAGTCTTTTAAGAGACGTGCACGCTAATCCGTCATATATTATTCATAGTAATATAGAATTTCTCGACTTAGCGCGAGAACATTACAGAATCACGTACGAAATCGTGGCGCACACCTTTGGTGAATGGGGGAAGGGTAAACGCTAAAGTTTTTACCAACACCACGGTTTGCGTGCTTTTTACCCGATAACGTTAAACATTTTAACGAAAAAACTCGTCTACCCCGCGAAATCGCTGTCTTAAATCAATCACGTTTTACTTTATATACGCATACACAATACACAAACGACAACTGATAGTCTTGTTTCATTTTCCATTTTTACAGACGCCTGTGGCTTATCGGACGTCACGCACATCGAGTCGCTACAGGAAAAGTCGCAATGCGCCCTGGAAGAATATTGTCGAACACAATATCCCAACCAGCCAATAAGGTTCGGCAAACTATTACTGCGATTGCCGTCGCTGCGTACGGTTAGTTCGCAAGTGATCGAGCAATTATTCTTTGTCCGGTTGGTGGGCAAAACACCCATCGAGACACTCATCAGAGATATGCTGTTGAGTGGCAGCAGTTTCAGTTGGCCATACATAAACTCTATGTGACACTCCGTTTGGAGGCAGATGACAGGGACGCCTGCCTCGTTGTGAAGCCGCGCGCAAGCACTTGTATTACAACTGTCGTCGTCATTTTATATTATCTTATAACACCACCGCAATCGTCGAATCACAAGATAATATTACAAATGCGTAGAGAACAGCATACCCGACCCCATTAGGGCGATTATTTGGGACTTGTTATATCAATGCAACTTATTAGTTTCGTTTCTTTTTATGAAAACCATAAGATCGCGTGTTATATTATAATACCTTTTTTGTCGTTATCACAAACATTGCCGCCACCGCTGCCGCAGCCCACACGTTGCCGTCGTCTAATGTCTTCTTAAACAACAAAACACACGTTAAAATTCAATGTAAGCATAACACAATTATTATACATTTTATTATTATTATACATATATATAAATTACCTACATGTGTTTTTTTCGTTTTTATTGTTTTATTATTATTATTCAATTTAATATTCCAAAAATTAGACCCTAAGCGCGTTTTAGTCTCACGCCACTTAGACTGGGAAAGTTGCAATATAATTTTACATATAAATATTATTTTCTTCGTGGATCTTGTGATGGAAAAACAATATGTTATTCAGTGAAAATGTGCATTTTATTATATATGTTATATTAAACGTAGTCATGCCTGACATTGTATTATATATATATTACTAATATTCATATATTCCTGAACTATGCCTATATATCAAAAACAAAATTCTCAACAACAAAATACAACACCCAGGAAAGTGCACTGTAGAAATAATAATAAACGTTTGAGTCATAATATTATTATTTAGATTAAGTACTAATTTTTTTTTGTATTAATATATTCTATATATTTTTATTATTAATCATTATATTATAATATTATACACGCCTTTTTCTTTTTGTTTATTTATTTATTTATATATAGCTTTCGAAAAACGTTCAGTTTGGAGCTTCACACTTGTATTTGTTTAAATTTCTATTTCTAATACTCTTCTATATTTTTCAATTTCCTTAAAAATTTGAAAAATATGATAGTTTAAGTGGCATAATATCTAGTTATTTGGTTATGATGGTTAACACTTTCTCAAGTTAATTATCATTTTAATGTTTTTTTGTTTTTAATGTTACCGTAAGTATAGACTATTTTTAATGTATGAAAAGACGTTTGATTTATATTTTATTCAGTAATTTGCGCGTCATTTTGTTAATATTATTTCCTTTTTATTACAAAACAAAAAATATATAAAGCCGCCTATTATATTACTTGTCGTCTCTATTAGCATATGTAATATTGTATATCAATTTTAAAATTATCGATCAGTAATATATATATATATATATATATATATATATATATTTATTTATTTATTTATTTATATATATATATTTATTTATTTATTTATTTATATATATAAAGTATTTAAATATTTACAACTTAATTAATATATTAAATATAATATCGCGTTAATTCTTTCATTGTCAGCACAATTGATTACGCACCAATCGCATTTTTATTTGATATATTTAACGCAAATTCCGAACACAGTAAATTATTCTGATTTGTGTTATTTTAAATAGATTGATTTAAATAGAGAAATTTATATCTGACATTTTATAATGTATTAGATAAATCTTATATGCAATATCCATTTAAGCAATTATGGTTTTACAATCAAATGGTTTATTATCTAAGTTAAAATGTAAATTAAATAGTTCTTATATGTTATTTCTTATTGTAGTAATTAATTTAATTTTTGGTTGTATTTATATCAAATTAGTGAATGTAGTAGTTAATTCTTTGAGTTAATATCGGTCTATAAATTATTATAATACGTATTCCTATATATATATATATATATATACTAGACACGTGAGGATACTGGATAAACCGTATATATAATAGGTAATAATTTCGTCTTAACAAAACTTCATCTTCTATTTATGTAATGAGAAATAAAAGTGTGTAAATTATGTATATAACTTATGAATTTACGATGATTTTTTGTTTTATTTAAAAAATTATATAACGTTAAACTTCTCGTCAACTTTTCGTAGTTCGAATGTCTATGACTATATGGTCTATCATTATAGGTAACACGACCAATAAATTCACGACAAATTTTAATTCTACACGATAAATGGTCTGGTCGAAAATTGTAATAGGTTATATGAATGATACATTGTGTTTATGTAATTTAATTACTGATATAATTAATTTGTAAAATAGTATGTTTTATTACATAATAATATTAATAATATATTATATACGAATGTTTTTACACGAATTGTTGTAAATATTTTACTATTTAATGTGTATAGTGAAAGAATGCCATATTAAAAGAAAAAAATAATTGTTTCAATCGTTATTACAGTACTTTTTTTTGTTTAACGACTTTCTACGCACCTACAATACATACAATACATTACGACTTACGAATACGAGTATATACCGGGTATTAAATATATTCGTGAATCTACTGGTATACTATTGTGTGTTGTTCGATGTCCTAAGTTCTTATAATAAGTCTCGTTCTATTACGGTCAAAAGAAAAAGTCGTGTGTCTATATAACCTTGTGCATGCGTGAAGTATGAAATGTGACTATACACTGTATTAAATATCGCATTTTCTTCAAAAGGTCATTGCGCACGTATACCTTTTAAAATCAGTTTCCGTTCGGGATTCGTGCCAAATAAATAAATAAATAAAAAAAATACTTTAGGTATGAAAACTCCGTACTCGAAATAGAATGAATTGCACTTTTTGGCCGATTGATCGGCCGTAGAAATTCTTCTCTTTTTATTTTATTTTTTCCCCGTTTTTTTTTCCAATTCGTTTATTTTGGCAAACAAATTAGATCGCATAGCACGTACGTAAATACGTACACGCGGTCGAAGGAATGAATGAGACTTATTTTTAAACCCATTGTTTAAAATATATTTAAAATTTTGTCCTCCCATTTCGATCTCCTTGTCCCTTTTAAATTAAACGTATCTTCAAAAAAAATACACATTTAAAATAGAGACGTCTTGGGTGTTCCGACGCTTTTTTTCTTCATCAACTATACAACACACCAAGCAGATGCTAATTATTGAAACATCAGGGATGACATTATTTTTAAAGCTTAAGGTTTATGTCGACAGCACTCAAATATCACTGACGTTTAATTTTATAAATATGAGCGTTTTACTATGTAGAACGCGTCTAATTTTACATACTACTTACACATAATATTATATACAGAGATATTTAATATATATTATACGATTATATACTATTAATATACACATATATAACACTCATAGTTATATTTTTATTCGTATCATTCTAAAAATGATAACATTTTATTTGGAAGAAATAGCTGGTTATCTCTGAGTTGTTAATTGCAATACATATATGTATTGTATACGTTTAAAACACATACATCAGTGGAATGGGTTAAAAGTTCGATCCAATTGTAAAACAGTTTTTCTAATTAAATTTTCCCCCAAAAAATATATATAATGAATAAAGCTAAATTACCAATAAATAATAGATTATATACTTGCTAAACATTGAAAACATTGTTTTATGGTATTCACTCTACAATTGTAGAGGTAAGTTATTCAGTAGACAATTGTCTATTGAAAGCATTTTTTTTATGAAACCATTTTTAAAAAAAATCACACTCGGAGAAAAATTGCAATAAAAGAAACAAATTATTAAGAAAAATGTCTCCCAATCGTCTACTTCATTACCAACCCCCTCCCTTAAAAAAAAAATATATTAATTATAGTTACTGGACAACGTCAAATTATTTAATACAGTTCTATAACCAATTCTATCTCTTCGTAATATTTTAATATCCGAAAAATACCATAGAATTGTTAATTTATGTATGACTATAAAATAAAAAAATTACAACTATATATTTATTACAATCTTTCCAAAATCATAAAAAAAATCCTAAGAAAAACGAATATATATAGACTTTTTCTATGTACATATATATACATATATTTTAATAATTTTAACCATACACATGGACAGAGGCCTTGGTATAGATTATACATAGAAAGAGTTCAAAATTCAAATACTTATTGAATGAATAAATCAAAACGTGTTTAAAAAATATATATTTTTTAAATGTAAATATTTGTATTTAAACATTTTAATTTTAAATCATTTTATAGTTAAGAACATTTGAAAATAAAACGTATGATCGAATATTTGAATTACATTATTATTATTATGTACTCAAATTTACGCTTGTTTGCTATTTCGTCGGAAACCCAATTGAAAACAAAATCGAACGGATTACGAACATTTTTCAATAACAACAGAAAAAATAAAAATAGGATTTCAATTTTAAACGTATACTGATTTATAGAGTCTCTGCGTTAACCGTAGTAACCACAGTGGTCCAAAATAGGTAATTTACGCTTTATATGTGCTTTATATATGCTTTTATGTGAGTGTGTTACTCTACTCAATGGTTGGCGCGAAACTGAAAACAAAATAGCTCTAAGATTTTTCGTTTTTACATCAAACAAACTTTAATCATATTTATTACAAATAACAATAATTTACGAAACGTGATACATTTTAAACATTTTGAATCACGTAATTCAATATCGTGAGCAATTTAAAAACACCTCGAATATATGACGAACTACAGACCTCCGTCTTCTAAATACAAAACCTTGACGATTTTCAGAGAGATCTCGGGCGTTTGTTAGAAAATACGATGTGTACAAATTGTGTAAGTAATCAATAATACGTAACTAGCAACTACCAAAGATCGAACACAACTGGTGAAGAAGCAAAGACTCGGGATGACATGAATGGTAGTAATGGTAGTGAACCATAAATAAATCATCACGACGAAGACCCGAATCAATAATCGAAATTATTTCAAAAAGAAACCTTCGCAACGAAATCTTTTATTTTTACTTTGGGATAATTGTATTACACATCCTTCATAATTAATCCGTTGTACATTTCACGTGATTGCTCTAACGGGATCACGCGTTGTTCAATTTATAATATTGAACAATACGATGTATACGGTACCATAACACGATATGTTATTTATTAGGTCGATTTTGGACGAGAAAATAACGGCGATTTATTTTTATCAACATTCTATTACTGTATACCACCTACGTCATGAATTATCGTCGTTTATCATCTGTCAGTAACAGTCGGGAGATACGTCATGAGTTGTCATGGACTTCAAAAAACTTTCCACGTATTTTTATCGACAACGCTTTGCTTAAGTGATCGACCACTTTAGCGAGTATACGACAAAAAAATTATCGAATACGTTTTTTCAAAGCCTTAAAGTTTAAAAAGTTTCTTATCATTCGACAAGGTTACCTAGAGCTAACATGATAGCGACTGAATAATATGATAACCGGATAACGAGCGAAGCATTTGCCGAATATTTCGCGGGTTTCGAACGTTCTACGAATATATATAACGATTCGACTTATATCGACGGATCGGAAGAATTCAAAAGACATTCGTTTTGAAAACGTTGGTACGCAGTCGTCAACGTTTGTAAAAGTGGTTAAATATTCTATTCCGTCGAACCTACGAAACATTCGTTTTGTTTACCTATAATTGTAGTTTTTTCGCAGTTTTCCTTCCAGCATGTCAGAGCAGTCTTCAAAGACGGCATGGTTGTCGTCAAAACTTAAACAGTTTGCGTTGGACGAAGAGATCTATTTAAATTATATCGAGAGTGTGTTAGATGGTGAAGATCAATGCGAGAAAATTAGTGTCCTCGAAGCAATTTTGGGAGAAGTATTAGTAAGTGTTAAAAATTATTGACTTACATCGTGATTGACATAAATATACTTTTCATTCGTCTCTCTGTAGAATAAGAACGAAGTAACAACTCAATGCATGGAAATAATAAATATGTATAACACTCAAGAGGGTGATGAAAGTGATCAAATACAAAAATCAACCGAAGACTCTGAAGAGACTTTGGTTAAAATGTTAGAAAATAATATAAGGACTGTTGTATCAATCCCTAACAAAGGTGATAAACAAAATTCGGACGAGGAAAATTCAGATTTATTGAAAATTAGAAAAAATATTTTATCCCAATACGCTCAAGTACGATATTGAAATATATTATATTTTTAAAAAGATTTAGCCTAAATTAATATTTCAATATTAAATTTAAAAAATCAAATAAAATTTTTTTTTTTGACATAATTTAATAAATAAGTATGTGTGATGTTTTAATTTAAGAAAGAAGCAAATTCAGAAGAAGAATGTATTGATTTAGACATTGAGCACAATACCAATGCTAGTTCTGTACTAGCTTTAAAAAAAGAACAAAGAGAAAGGGCAAAAGAACAGAGTTTGCGAAAAAAAGAAAAAGATAAAGAAGATCGGTAATTATAATTTGTTATTAATACTACTACATAAAAATTATCTAGTTATATGGTTCCATTAATATTTATAAATGCCGATAATTTGTCGATTAAATTCTAACAATTTTTACTATCCTACATTTGATATTAAATAATTGATATTACTACAAGAATAAACAATTATAAAATACCCAATAACAAAATTCTATTTCTAATACAGTACTAATATTTTTTTTGATATCTGTTAGTCGTTTTTAGTTTATTATAAAACCAATTTTGAAATTGGATATTATGTTTAAAATTGAAATTCAATCTAACATGTTTAAAGTATAACATAACTTCTTCAAAGAGTTTGTATATTGTTTCTTAGTAACATTAATGTATTACTTTTTTTATAGAGAAAAACAAAAACAATTGGCACAAGAGAAGAAAGACGCTAAAAGGAAGAAAGCTCAAAAAGTTGAAAGAAAACGATGAAATATTATGATATAAAAAATTAAGTTAAACAGTAAGAGTTATAATCTTCATCATATTAGATCATTAAGTGTATCGAACATATTTCGAATATTGTTGAGACGGTTTTCTTTAATAATAGTAAGATAAATTAGGTAAATTTTATATAATGACTTAATCTTTTTAATATGAAACAAATTTGACTTCAGATGTGTTATATAATGTATAAATAATTAAGAATTTACTACTATTTTCTATAATGTACATATAATTATTTTGTTTAAAACAAAAATTAAACCTAATAAGAATTATAATTTAATTTATGTTTTGAACAGCGACAATTTGATAACAATGTTCAACTCTGACAAATCCAAAATAGTTCATACCATTTTATTTTCGATTTAATACGCGTATGTTATAAAATTTGAGCTAGCTCAAATCAAATTCATCAAATAAATTATTTTGATGTGGTAATCAATATACATATTTGCAACCGTATCTCTATATTCTATGCCTTGGAAAAAATACAATTGACAGTTGGTCAACAAAATTAATTTACTTAGCCATGCAATTTTATTGAATCCCTAATTGCGTCCTCTCATTGTTCAGAGTATAGTAATTACTAATTAGTAAAACGTATCTGTATTATTGTATTGGAATTTTGACATTTCTCATTTCAAAATATGCATTCATGTTCACGATTGGTAATGTTTCAAAATGTTGTCCCTAAACTAAGGAACAAGTTTAAATCATTTTGAATCAAGAAACTACATTATAAACTAAATGTAATTCATATAAACAAAACAAAATTAAAATCTAGATTATGTTGTACTCCTATATATTTTTTTCCTCTAGTAAAAAGGTGCTAAGTGTAAACAATTTTATAGTTTAATTTATTTTTTAAACGTCGTTCAAGAACAATATAATAAAATAAAAATTGTTTTAAATTTATATTTTCGAAAATTGTGAACAAATGGAAGAGAGGTGTCAAAAATGCACGATCAATTCTCTATAATTAGAGAAGCAGTTTTGTAATAGTTCTAAAATTAAATTCAATTGTCAAATTAATACAACTATACATACATATATATATATACGAATAATTTTTGTTTTAACATCGTTTATTCATTAACAATTAGTTCAATAACTAACATTTATCGTTAAAATTTATACATAAAAATAATTTTTACTGATGTGTGAAACAATTACAGAGGCAATATTCAAATTATACTAATTATGAAAATCATCTATAACTTATTTTAACAAAAATATATTTGTATAGAATCAATTATTTTTAAAACTTAATTTTTTAATTTTAAATTTATTTTATTAGACTCCTCGTATACACGTTCAATTTGTTCTACAATGGTAATCATTTCCATTATTAAAAATGATGACTGAATAAAAATAATTTCAAATAATTAAATTCTATACAATAATCACACAATTACAGTTATTCATCTTAACCTAACGTTTGCTAATAACTAGAAATAATATTATATTCTAAAAAATAATATTGGACAATTAGTAACTGACAACAACGTTAAATAATTATGGAAGTAACGTCCTTAAATTTATAATAAAAACAATTATAATGAAACACATAAATTATGTGCAATTGGCATGGAACAATTTTTTTTTTAATAAACGGACGATAAATCGAGCGTTAAATGCCTAAGTAAATTTGAACGATTCACTCTCGATGTTTTGATTTCTTGTAGCACCATAGTTTTACAGTCCAGACACACAGCCATTTGTGTGCTATATTTGGCACTGAAATGTGAAAATTAAACACATTAAATTTCAATTGTAAATTCAAAACCTTTTCTCAGTTATTTTTAAAATTGATAATTTTGCTACAAAATAGAACCATTACCGAGTGATGTTTTGTGTGACTGTTGATGAGCCATGGTAACTTGAAGACATACTGTTGACAGAAGTAGGGCACCCAGTTGTCAGTGATTTCTGAGGACTCGATGGAGCGCTGCCCCAACTACTTTTTGACCACCAAGGGTTTGACTCGGTTGCACCTACATTTGGACTAAGTGCCACCACTGGAATTTGGGACAAATGCTCAGTAGGCATACGCATCTATATTTGGACAAATAAATATTTCCTAATCCTGACAAATTTTTGTTTTCCATTTATATTGTTACCTTGGAGCAACATTTTGAACACACGGTACGTTGGCACATTTTACATTCCTGTCCCCATGGTCCAAAAATACCAAATCGCGTTTTCATACACAAGAAGCATACCTAAAAAATAAAATTATAAGTTTATTTCATCATTTTCAATATCAAGTAAATTATCACTTTTCGATTTTCTACATCTTCTTTGAAATGTCCTTCAACTGGTAAGCTTTCAATTTCTGCTTTAGTCAGCACACTACGAATATGTATGAGTTCTTGCAAAGTCAAACTTAAACAATCACTCTGAAAGCATAATTTTATTGATTTAGAATATAGAAAAAGTAATTGAAGTAGTACCTTGTAAAACAATAAATAACAACACTAACACAAACAATAAAAGCTGACTACAACGAATAATACATTTTTTATACAGTTATGAATGATTTTAAAACCACGACTATCTTAAATAACAACGAGAAATACATATTCAGAATATTGAGTTTACAAAATATAATAATTAATGAAAAACAGTTTGAGCGTATCTTATAAATTAAAATATAAATTTAAAAGACTAGCATTATCAAAAAAAGCTATTATTTATATATAACACAGTGTACAATAAATAAATATATATAACAATATATAAACAATAAGAGGAGATACTCACAGTAGGTAAAGTACTTTTAAACATGGATTGTCTACGAGAATGTTTCCACAATCCAATGGGTTTGATAAATGGCAGGGATGATTGATCAGCAATTGTATGTCTTCTCTGTTGTTTTCTGATAGTGTGAAAATTTTTTAGTTTTGTGTCCAAGGGAACATGTTTCTCTTCTTTTCCTACAAAACAAACAATCCATATGAATACAGAATTTCAATGAAATATAATTTCGTTTTTTAATAAGTTAATTTTTGCACTTGAAATAAACAAGTTGTTATTCAATTATATTAATTCGAAGCTTTAACTACAGAATTTAGCTATGTAACATTAATTTATTATTTATACAACCAAACAAAAATAAAATACTTGCGTTTATTTTCTACATACTGACATTTTATTATTAGGATCGTAGCACGAACATATTTGGTTAGTAATTAATAATTATTCATTTTAATGAATAAAATGTTTAAAAATGTATGTTAAGAAAAATACTAAAACCAATACAAAGATACATTTTTTTCAAGAACTTTTATAAAAATTATGTTAACGGAAGCGTGTAACATTTAAGTTAGTATTAAAACAATATTATAACAAGCGAAAAAAAATTTAAGTATAAACAAGTAGAATTTTACCCAACATAAATTAACTTACCTAGATTTTTGTATAAATAATTTTTTTATCTGTTTAGATTAGAATAAACATACATACACATAGAAGTCATTTACTTTCAACAAAAATTTATATTCTACAAAATAAAATTCTATACATAAATAATATATACACAAAAAAATATATAAAATAAAAAAAAATCATAAACCTAATTTACCAAGGTAGGTGAAGCAAAGATGTTGATTGTAGTGCAAATCTAAATTATTAGAGACGAGTGAATTAATTAGAAAAAATAATTCTTAATTTCAGATATCAATCACCTCACATTTATATACAAAATATAATACAATATTTATTAAAATTTACGAAATGTGTACGAATTATTTATGATTTTAATATATATATATATATATATATATATATATGAAATAAACAATATTTATATACGCTAAAATCTCTTTGAATCATAATCGTATTAATTATTCAGACTGTGTTTACATTGTTGTGTAATAAATTAGTTATCTAATGTTTGATATTGTAAACAAGTCTGGGTGCAGTGTCAACCACAACCCAAATCACAAGAATTAAATAATATGAAGACAATAAATTAAAAAAAAATTAAGAACTAAAATTTATGTAAGAATTTAAAACAAATAATTTTTTTTAAGATATTACACAGGAGGGGGTTGACGATAACGTTTTTAATTGATAGTGCAAATCACAGTTGTGTGGTTGAGAATCACTACCTTCACTGGGTAGTCCTAAACACTTTGATTCGTCTTTTGTCTCTACTGTTGTGGCCTGTAATTTGTTATCTTCTTCATCGTCCTCAAAATCATCTTCTGAATCAGAACTCTACAATTTCAATATTTAAAACGTGCATATAAATAACAAATAATGAAATTAATTTATTATATACAAACTTACTACTAAACGTGTTAAGGCAGAAAAATCTACTTTTATAAGCTTGCGCTCTTTATTTGGATCAATCATACTTTTTATTGATTGGTTTGGTGAACTATCTTCTTCAGAATGATTCATGGAAGAATCGTCGTAGTAAACTTAACAAAAAAACAAAGTTAATACACAATTATTGTTAAAGAAATAAAACGATTACTTTTTGATTTATTTGTACGAGAATTTGGAGGACTTGACATTGATCTTGTTGATTTTATGTTGCGGAAAGGACTTTCTAAAAATATTCACACAATTAATATAAATCAATATAAAAATTAATGGTATCTAAAATAACACAAATGTACTATATTTATTTTAAAATGTAATGAGCTTACTTGTTAACGAAGTAGAACGCAACTTGACGTTTCCACTTTTTATACACTCCAATAGATGTTCCCTTGGAGAAAGTTTATCTTGTCGACGAGGAGCTAATTTTCTAGCAGCAGCCTAAAATATTAACTTATATTAAAAAATATCTAATATTTAATTATTTGTATGATGAAATAAACAAATATAAATATTATACACTTTAATGGGGTTATCAAAATTAAAACATAAGCTATCAAATAACTATCAATTAAAATTTGGAAGAATTTATAATCAAATTTAAAATGAATTTTGAATATGAGTTAATATGAGCATTATAACACATAATATATACAAAATATGTTATTAAAAAGAAACTAAAAAACATAATTTAAAATATGTTTGATATCATATAAAGTTAAGAAAAAATGAGAGAAAAGGGCATGTCTTAAATTAGAAAAAGAACATATCATTTGAATTGGTCAATAATTAAATATAATATCAACTCATCATTTAAGTAACATTATATTTTATTTCATTTCAAAATAACTTCTATTATTTTATAGAGGTCAAGATTGATAAGGATGTGATAATGTTGTATAAACAAGGCAATCAAATTAATATATATCAAGGTAAAGTAAAATATCAATGTTATTAATAATATACGTTTTTGAGAAAAAAATGTAACTATTAAATTTAAACAAGATTGTTAATAGATGTTCTTAAATACTATATTATTAACGATTAAATAAATAAATAATTTTCTTAAAATAAAAGATCTTTAGACACACTGTACTTAATTACACTTTACTTACACTTTTTAAAGGTGGCCTAGATCTGATGAATTCGAGTATTGCATCATGAGCATCTCTTTGAATTCTTGCAGGAATTTCTGGAGGAGTTACTCTTTTTAAAGTATACCTCCTAGACCGTATGTCATCCATTAACATTTCATAGGGAGTTAATGCATATTCAACAAATTCAACTCCAGTATGAGGCCTATGATCGACCTTTTTTAATTGCACACCACGTCGTAGTTCACGTATTAATTGTATCCATAATCTCGCCTAAATTAATTTTAAAAAATAAATATAAACATGAGAATTTATTTTTAATACAAATTTCGGTATACCTACTAGAATTTATATTTAATTCAAAATAATTAAATTATTTAATTAAAGTTTTGACAAAATTCTAAAGTAGTGATAATTTAAAAAATAATAATTAACCAGTTAGTAATCGGATTAAAAAATGTATTACATATTATACTATAATAAAGGTAACATAAACAGTTAAATGAATTATAATTTAAAACTATTCCATATAAAACACCATTTACTTGGTATTATGGAAAATTACATAATAAATATTTTAAATGTATAATATGTACAAAATTATACTGAAAAACAATTATAGTTGCTATTTTCTTGAATTAAATAATAAATAAAAATTCATATTTCAAACTCCTATAAAATGTAATTTGGTGTACAATAAACTAAACATACTTGTAAAATACTCCACTTCCTGCGGTTAGGCTACCAAAAAATAACACAACAAATGTGTTATTCTGAAGCCATAATCAATATTAAAAATAATGAAAAGTTACAAATGAACTTCTCAAAACCATAATACGTTAGTATAATTCTTATTATATTACATCGAGTGTTATAATTATGTAAAAATAAAAGTTAAGTAGCAGTATTGTACTATTATTTATCAACAAATCAATTTAAGAAATTTCTTAATTTTTTTATAAAATATCTAAATTACAATAAACACTATATGACTTACCCAATCACTATAATCCAATGTGCTTAATTCATCCGAAGTTGAATTTCTGTGTCTTAAACTAACTGTTCCATCAGATAATTTATCTAAAAATGATGAAAGCTCTAAAGCTTCAGTAACTAAAGCTCTGCATACTGCTTTATAATGTGTTTCAGAACCCAATCCTGACACACCTATATGTCTACTACATTCCTAAAATATTAATAAAAATCTTTTCATTGAACTTCAAAAATTAAATAGCAAATTGCTATTAATATATTTGTTAATTAATCATTGTTTTTAAATTTTAAACATTTTACCTCTAAAACATAATCAAAGGTAGCAAAACTATTTCGTAATATTTCTTCACATTCGGCAGAATCTCTTTCAATTCCTTCATCATCAGTTTCGCCTGACTGTCCATGATCCATAGATTGAGATTGATGACAATCATATTCAACTAAAAAATGACATTCAATATAAAATTGTTAATATTTTTATATAAGAAAATAAGAATTTTTAAATTTTTATTATATATTATATTAAAAAAAAACCTGATGACTTTTCATTGAAACCAATAGTAGATAAACTAATTCGATAAAATTATTTTATTTAGTTTTTATAATACTCATTATCTTTATATATATATAACTATTTATATTAATTAATTATACTTACATGAAGCTATCATACGTTTAATTAATGATTCCAATTCAGGATTTAATGACCTTTCTTCATCTTCATCAATTCCAAAATCAAGTACTTGGAAAACTATATATCCTAAACTAGCAATTATCTATAACAATTAATAATACATTATATATAAGTATAAAAGAAAAAGAATATAATAGATTTATAATATATGATGTTTAAATTCCAATTTTTTATATATTTTAATATTTAAAACTTTATTGTTAGTGTAATTGTTAAGAATTAAAACATAACATTCCTCTAGTTTGAAATATTTTACTTTGTCATATATATACAATGATTAGGGCAATTTTATAAAATTTTAATATGCAAATAAAATTTAAAATATAGACAACAATTTTACTTATACTGTGATTTTTTCATAAATGTATTTAATAAATTATCATAAATACAATTAATATTTTTTTAACAACTCGAATTTTTTTATTTTTAGATTTGAGTATGTAGCTTTTGACTGTAATATTATTAAAAATAATTATATAAGGTAATAATTAATTCACAATATAACAATAAATTTCAAAAAGTAAAATATCATATTCAATTTGGTCAAATATTTAAATTTAAAAATAGAAAGTTCCTTAAAAAGTAAATTTATTTTAAAATGAAATACAAAACTACATACATATAACAGTAATTATTAATTTAAATGCAGGAAATTATTTTAATTATTACTTACATACTCATTTTTATATATTAGAAACTATGTTAATTTATATAACAATGCAGGTTCCCAGAATATTAAAAATAGAAATGTTCTTTATAAATTATTAACCTATAATACTTTTATATAATAAAGTTCTACAAATTATTTTAAACTATTTAAATATTTTAGTAGGTAGATATGATAATTACATAAAATAATTAGTTTAAAACTAAAAATTTATTTTTAATATTTTAGGATATTCAATTTTTTAAACACATAAAATAAGTTTTTATTATATGTATTACTCGTATACTTTTTATACTTACACGATGTTCTAGTATAATTTTATTACCAAGTTTTTCAATATTCTCATGAGATTCAACTGAAATAAACATAAAAATATCATAAATAATTTTTCATTAAAAGTTGAAATACCTAATTTTGTCTAAATAGTTAAAGATATAAATGAAGTCATAAAAATAAGACATATTTTACATAGTTTATATCTATTAAGAAATTAGAATATATATATCTGTATACTTTAATTAATAGACTTAGATGGTTTGGTCATGTTATGAGGAGAGAAGATCCAGAGGCAGTAAGAATCATTACGGAATTGAATGTTGAAGGAAGAAGAGGAAGAGGAAGACCAAACAAGTGGTTGAACGTGATATGAAGACTGCTAGTATGTGCATCAATGATGTAGGAGATTGGGTCAAGTGGAAGTTGAGGAACAAAGTGGCTGACCCCAAATACCTGGGAAAAAGACAAGGAAGAGGAGGAATCAATATATTTTAATTATTAAATAGTAATTTTTTGTAAGTTTGAATTATATATTAACATGTATATTAATGCACAAATTGCTTGTGTAGCTCGTAATATTAATTTGTAATAAATTAATTCTGGTTAGTTTAGCCTACATATAAGTCTATTTAATTAAAATCGTTAAATTAATTTGATAAATAAATTATTTATTTATTTTAATTTCTCCTAAATTACTCAAAATAGAGGTTGTAAGAACTTCTAACATAGGGTCAACATTTGATATACTATGACTTATAATAAGTATATATTTATTAATCATAAAAAATACAATATTATGAATTCATACTTAGGCAGGTAACATTTAAGTAGTATAAAATAAAAACTATCAATATGTAATTGATTTGTTTTTATTACATATTTCTATTGACTTATATTTACCTTTTTATTTAATTTAATAAACAAGATTTGATTATAAAATCAATATCTAATATAGTAAGTACATTCACCTTATTTATTTAAATATATCTTATATATTTATCAAAATGAAATAAAACTAAAATGTATTTTAATAAAAAAAATTGTTTACAATACGATTGTTTTTTGAATAAATTATAATTGAAATATGGTGCACCTGTGTAAGCACTAAGTATACGCTTAGGCAAAATGAAAATGTTTACTATTTCTGTTGTCAATATATTTAAATACCAAGTTACTTACATTTAAACTTTTAATATTATTGAAAATATACAATAAATAAAATTTGACATTATTTACATTTTTACATAGCTACGAACACTGTAGTCAACTAATAGTCTTCTATTAGTAATAAAGTAAATTAGGCTCATACTTAGGAAACAAAAAAATTAGAAAATACTTTCTAAGGTTCAACTTGATATCCATGTTAAAACCAGATGATATGAATTATATAAAAATAAACGTGAATTTTAATATGTATAAAATTAAAACAATTATCTGTTTATTACAAATTTAACTTAAATTTAATAAATATATACTGAACTTGGTATACATTTTAGTATTCAATTATGAAGAGTAGAAAACAATGTTGATAATGACAAACACTTGAAAAGAGCTATATCAAAGAAAGTGTACATTTTGAATATAACTATATATGGCACTTAAGTAAAATAATTACTAAAAATCAGTATAAACCTATAGACATTACAAATTATTTCTTATGGTGTTCACATGCATATTAACTGTAATTTAGATGTATAATGTAGTCCGAGAAATTAAAGGATTTATTTAACATACCAATTTCATCGCTGTTTATTATGGTACTAGGGTGAATAAATCCGTCCTTATGTATACGAACTTCTTCCAATTTCTTCACCACTCGACATCTGTTCGGCTCACGATCAAAAGCATTTTTAAAACATTTGGCACACTGATAGCATAGAGCCCATGCATGCTCTTCACTGACAGGTGTATTGAATGACTTAATAATGTTGACAAGTGACACACAATCATTGTCGTCCAACTTGCACAGATACAGTTTATAATTGTTTGGCACGTCCATGTTATTCAATTACATGGGTCCCTAGTTTACGCTAAAATGGTATTGTCGCGGCACTAAGTAGATAATTTTAATAGGTTACAAAAAATACTGAACGGTGATAGACGAACGAACCATACACAAAGTAAACACCAAACACAATTCTCGGCTAAACAACTAAACGATTACCAAATGTCACGCACAAGACGGGAACATTTATTTATAATATTTTTGTGACACACAAACGGATAATTCTCGGTGGTTTTGACACGATAAACGGCGTACGGAAACGCGCATTTTAATAGTCCAAAACTAAAACGTTCAAGGCGATTGTTAAAAAACGTTTAACTTAATCGAATTTACAGCTAAATAACGGCGGTGGATGTTGCGCGATATTCCAGAACGACGTTGACACTTGACAGTGCCTTGTTTAGATGTAAACGTAATTACACGATAATATGATAAAAAAAAAACACAAAACAAAAAATAGAACAAAACAAACACGATTATATTCTGGAGGGGGTTGAGGGGAGAGGTACTCTGATATTGGCCGTAGGTGGAGATGGTGAGCAGGCAGTGTTTGCTGTGGTGGAATTTTTTTAGAAAGGTAAAGCGCGCGTGCGCGACCATGTGATACGACGTTCAACGACTGGCGACGCTAGTCCAACAGGAGTGATAATAATATTGGTGTAACGAAAACAAAAAACCTGTTGACTGTCAAAAACGTGAAATTATTTTAAAAATCCTTTTGTTTATAAAACCGTGCCCCGTTCACCACGGTCTCGTCGTCAATTATTTCACCAGCTTAAATTGTCATATATCGTTGATTATATTTTACTATAGATTGCTCACTGCAATATAAAATTTGTTGCGCGATAATCAACGACCGATAGGTAGCGTTAATATTATAAAATATTGTATATTATTTAATTTCCGAAGGTCAGCAGACTATGGTATTTATGTTTAGATAACCGAAATTTATTTTGGTCGACTGCCCTCATACCAACCCGTACTTTCTTTACTGTTATCAAACAGGATTATAAATCGATATATACTCGATCACAAATGTACTTGCTACACGAAATTGGAATAAAATAAAGACACAAAGTAATCCGACTTGTAAAACAAACTGAATTTACCGAATACATTATTTTAGTAAACAAAATGAAAAATACTCCAACTTGGACACGTATTTAATAAAGTAAAAAATATATCAAACAACAGTGCAAATATAATATTTAATTTCTTAATAATAAATAATAATAATATATTACGGTTTAATTATATTAAGAGGGTATTATAGTTATAATAATCATTAAAAAACATGAACGTGTCGCGGGACGTGCGTTTGGAACGAAGTCCCTTTCGTATGCAGGGTTGGTATAATTAATTATTAACGTGACCGGCTCTCATTCTCTCCATCCACCCCTCTCTTTAAATTTGATTATTGACGCAATAAATAACTATATTCATAAATTGATTAGCAATATTGAGATTGAAAGGCAAGTTCTATAAGAGTGTAGTGAGACCAGCAATGTTGTATGGTTCAGAGTGTTGGGCGGTGAATAAGAAAATGGAGCAGAAAATGAACGTAGCCGAGATGAGAATGCTTAGGTGAATGAGTGGGGTGACAAGAGAAGATAGGATAAGAAACGAATATATAAGAGGAAGCTTAGGAGTAGCGGTAATTATGGATAAAATGAGGGCGAATAGACTTAGATGGTTCGGGCATATTATGAGAAGAGAAGATTCAGAAGCAGTAAGAATAGTTATGAAATTGAGTGTGGAAGGAAGAAGAGGAAGAGAAAGACCAAAGAAGAAGTGACTAAACACAATTGAGGAGGATATGAGGATTGCTGGTGTGTGCGTCGAGGATGTGGGAGATCGAGGCAAATGGAGGTTTAAGACTAAAGTGGCCGACCCCAAATAGATGGGAATAAGGCGAGGATGATGATAAATTGATTAGCAATATACATTTATTGTTTTTTTAAAGATCGTGTTAATCGTATAAAAAATTGTATATACATATTTTGATTTCGTATATTGATTTGTAAATAGATTCTAAATGTTTGTAATTTTCTAATTATGCTACAATTTTTTCACGATTTTTAACATTAATTTTATAAAGATATTGCATTAAATAAGTTATATCGAGGTTATGTTGTAACGTCAACCAAGACCTCTCTATTTGTGTGCCTCGATGATTTCGTTCCCTTTTAGAACACCCGTGAAAATTGTTATTTATGGCTTATCTTGCTTTCTCTTCGAGATATCGCATTTTTCATTTTTTTGAGGCTTTGTTGTCGTAAAATAATTTCTTAATCGATTCTGAACAATTATAAAATTTTATTATTTTGCTATTTGTTTTTCTCTGATGGTTAAATGAATAAAATACTAATAATTATGTTGTTTTGATTATGGTGTCACGTACGGATAATGTAGGAATACCCTAAATATACATACACAATGTATAGATAGGCCGCGCTGCACCATAACAGATAGCGTGGTATAAATATGCTGACGCTGTCTCTCGTACATACCTATATTTCTTACTGACTCGCTTCTGCATGCATGTGCGACGCGGCATATCTATACATGTATATATATACATACGTAGTCAGTAGGATATATATATATGTCCGAGCGATAGCCCCAATATAGAGTACTTATATTGTGATCAAAAGAAAGAGGGAGAAAGAGCCAGCATATAAGTTTCATGAAGTCTTCTAGTGCAGAGAGAGAACGGTGGAGCCAGTGCGTAGTGAGGGGGGAGCAGAGGTAGTGTATGGGTGGGAGTAGTTATCGGTCTCCTCCATTCTTTCATTCTCTTTCGCTTTTTGGTAACGTTACATTTCTTCTCGGCTAGGTCCTCGCACCAAACCTGACTTAAGGAACTTCGTTCCAAAAATTCCCGAAAAACGATCCTTGGTAAATGTACTCGTGACTCGCAGAATTTTTATAACAATTTTTTTATTAACGGAAAAATTTTCACTTTCATCTCCTTTGAATACCGAATAATCTTCGATACCGTTAATAGTAACCATAGTGATACATTTTTCACATTAAAATTAAAACGCTATAGTTATATTTCCATTGTAAACGAATTTTTAAGTCTATTTAAATTATTATAGACTTCATACAAATCATTACGTTCGATTAATTGAAAACTTTACTACGTTATAGTAAAGTGTGCGTCTATGTATTCGTACAATTTCTATTTCATATTTAATTTTGAAAATATTTTGTTAACTTGAATACGTTACTATAAAGAATGTAGAAATTAAAATTTGATATATTTTAATATCGATAAGCACTTATTAATATGCAAAGTAATTACTTTGTCTCCATTTGTTTTTAGTTTGAATAAACATTAAATAATTTTGAATGTTTCTCGAAAAATAATTCATTTAGTCAAAAATGTTTTTAAAAATTCCTCCAACTTGGCTTCATACATGTTTATTATATATTAATCAAATCATTATTCAAGATCAAAGTAAATTTTGTACATCTACTACTCTATAGAGTATTTATTTGTTTTAACAAATAATCATACATTTATGTTTTTTTAACGCTAATTTTAAATATTACATTTATTTCACAATCACTAACATTGAAACAAAAAAAAAACATAACTATAATAGATATTTATTATATACGGGTGCAGGTATATATTTAAATATAAATCAAAATGTCACCTGATCTTTTGAAAACATTTACTTGCTTGGCCTAATTTTCTAAAACTAGGTAACTATTGTGAATTGTTGTTTCTGTTGCTACGGGAGAATAATCAATGATAATAATGAGCTATATATTAACGTTTAATATTTACCAGTGATATATTTGTATATGCTATACATATAAACTTCATTTTATTCACCCAATTTATTCGTATTATATTTTTTTAACAAATTGTTTGAATAAACCTTTTCTTTTTTGTTTTATATTATATATTTATGAATAAAACACAAACAAATAAGATACTTGTACGTAATGAATATCATTATCCAGCCGAGTATGTATATTTCACACAAATATTGTAAATAAATTGTTCGTTCGATTTTTTTTTTAGGAATATTATTGGTCAATATATAATGGAATTGCCTGCATATGACAAAAATCAAAATGCACAAAATCAACAGTACAAAAAACAGGTCTTAAAACCAATACGAACACATACATTGTCAGCTACTAGAAAACAACAATGTAAGTTGACTATAGTATTTAGATATTTATAAATTGATTATATTCGATGATTTTCTATAGGTTCTTCAAATAATACACCATATCAAATTATTTATGCTAATAGAACTGGAGCATATTCGAATACATCAAATATAAATAACGTATTAAGTAATGACCACATAATACGAATTAAAAAATTGGAGAATGAATTAGTTGAAACTCGCACAAGAACTTGCGTGAGTTATATGAAAGTAAATGAAACTAATAAAATAATAAACGTATATTATGTTAATTTAGGAATTGATAACAGAAAACCGTTTATTAAAAACACTAGGAAAGCGACACGAAAATGCATTATCTATGTATGAAGGTAAACAAGCTAAATTACCACAAATAATTAAATCATATGAAGAGGACATTCGTACATTACAAAATCGAATACGCCAAATAAAAACCTCACATAAGGAAATGGAAAATAGATACAAGTCACAGAATAATGAATTACTAATTTTGCAAAAACAATATAAACATCTTTTAAGCTTATCTCAAAATAAAGAACTTAACAAAAAAGAGAAATTAAATGATCAATTAGAAGAAGCCCATAAAACAATCAAACAACAACAAACCGAAATTCAAGTAATTAAAAATATGTTCAATAAACCTAAACATATATTCATTGTTTATATTAATGTACTTTCATATTATAGAATTTGATGAAACAATTAGAACTTCAAAATAAAACTCATAAATATCACATGAATTCAGAAAATATTAAAGTAAAAGAGTTAAAACTTGAAATAAAGCGTTTAAAAGACAAAAACCAAAATGTAATATTAAAAACTAAACATTTTGGTGCAAAACAGAGTTTTACAAAAGGAATAACTGAAAATTCAATAAATATAACATCTCGGTAAGTGAATTTAATCATTATGTTTCATTCCAACTTATTTATTAATTAAATAGTGTCATAAAACCTTTACCAACAATACATGGACAAGGTGATGATATTGAAGAATCTTTTTATAAAACTAATGGGTCGATATCTCTTAAACCAGAATCATCAAATGACGAATATGAAGATAATTATCCTATAAAAACTAAGAAAGACAATAAAATTAACGATTTAAATATTCGAATTAATGATAAACCATTTTCATCAAGTTTATCAAATAATATATCATGGACAAATCATGATATAGTTAAGTTGACACAAGTAAATATCTACATAAGAATACAGTGTATATGTACATAAATAATATTTATACATTAATCTTTATTGAATTTTAGGAAAATAAAACAAAATTAACAAGTATAATAAAGAACGAATTTGAAAAACAAATTGAACAAAAAGACAATAAGCCATTTTATTCAAAAACTCCTATGTCTAGAATACAAAAAGACTTGCTTCTAGAAAACTTAAATCAAGTTAGTGAAGAAAAAAACAATTATGAAAGCTATTACAAATCTAAACCATTTAAACAATCGATTAACAAAAGATATCCATCAACAGATTCTAGTGATGCAAATAATGAATCCACAGCCAGTGATTGATTGTTGGACTGAACAAAATATTTTAAACTTCAACAATAAATATATTTATTTTATGTCTTGTAATTTTTCTGTGTCATTTTCATTATTAGATTTTTTAATGACATTAGCTAATAATCGAATGAATTTGTCTTCTATTTTCTTTGTTTCTTCAATACATGACCTAAACTAACAGTTACAAATATATACATATATAAATAATTATTTTTTAACCATTAAGTAAAAAATATTAATAATATATACTTCTTTCTCTGCAGAATAAAGTCGTTCAGACATAGTGTTAAACACAGTGTTTGCACCTACTGTAAAAGACATTTGTGAAGATGATTGTCCTAATTGTAGAGCAAAATCCATAGCAGTAATAGAATCCTATGAATGATTAGAAATTTGTAACATAAATGATAAAAACCAAGTAACAATATGAATACAAACCAAATAAAACGTTTTAGCATCTGCAATATAATTTCTGAATTCTATCAAAACATAATCCATTTCTTCATCAGAAAATTCATTATTTTCCAACATATCTATAACCTTAATTAATTCATTTCTTAAAACAGAGGCAACAAATCATCAATTTGTTCTTAAGCATAAAATAATACGACGATTTAATAACACACTTGTATTTTTGTGACGCTTCAGAAAGTGCAACTAACGCTGTTGTAATCATCTGACAAGAAGAGTTTACAGAAAGAGTACA
Organism: Geopemphigus sp. TES_GeoC_2020; assembly: GCA_025469175.1. Classification (NCBI taxonomy): domain Eukaryota; kingdom Metazoa; phylum Arthropoda; class Insecta; order Hemiptera; family Aphididae; genus Geopemphigus; species Geopemphigus sp. TES_GeoC_2020. The sequence continues at coordinate 36,771 of JAIPRN010000054.1, forward strand.
TGTTACTTGCAACAAATACTTGTGTGTTAGTCGTTCAACCCCTTGATTCAATTCTACCACTATTGGCTGTTCAACATTGTCACTATGTTTAGAGGTTGGTGTTTGACAGCAAACTGTAACCGCTGCCAATCTAGGCCATCTAATCAATTTTATTAACCGATTCTAAACGAAAAAATTTGAAATTAATAAAATAGTAGACGCTTTATATACGTCTAATACATCGTTACCATTTTAAACGCCATGTAGGATCAATTATTCAAAATAATCTTCAATAAGAAAACATTTATTTTAAATATAATTTGTAATAATATATGTTGGAAGACCTACAACGCGATTGAATTCTACACAACATTTAATGACTACAAAATGTACGACTTTCACGAGACATACAACATTTTATTTTACGAGATAAATTTTTCAGGTAATAAATAAATTCAATTACAAAATTATAAAAATAAAAAGCAAAAATTCAACAATAACCGTCAACGGTGTTTCGCATATGATAAGAACATGATAAGGTGTTATATCATCACAGATGTATACATTTAAATATTTATATACACAGGTATTTTTTTGGGCCATGTTTATTAATTATTCTATTATATCACAGTTTAAACATTTGTGTTTAATACTCTTATGTGGAGAATTATGAAATTGACGACAAAACGCAAAATGTTTGTTCAATTTCAATACGTTCGTAAACCAGAATTGCAATAAAAGATTAAATTCTTAGAGGGACATTTACCAAAATAATAAAACGACTTTTTTCTGATAAATTATTAATTATTTTAAATATATATATATATAATAAAATATAATTTACCGAGTTAATATGATTACATACTTATTTTAGAGTATCTTTAAATTTTACCATCCACGCATACATCAATTATATAAATTCAGTTTTTTCTTATACCTGGTCATACTGTAGTTCACTATTTTATATACTTCATAATTATTTGACTATAAGCCACCTTTTCTATCAAATTAATATTTCTGTATGTTCTATATTTAAACGTAATAATGCAGGGCAATTATTATTATCAATTAAAATTAACTGCAACTATTAACGAATGTAATAAATTCCTTATAAACAAAATTTTTATTAATCGTCGGTATTTTATTTATACTTAACCAGGACTTTTAGAAGGTCAACAGTGCAACTGGTACCGATGTTATAAACTGATGACATCTCCCAGTATACCGGGGCGTATGGCAACCCATCGTAATTTGTTTGATAATCTAACTATTAAAGGACTTCAAAAAAGTTCATCAATAATCGTTACATATTCGCAATTTTTAAGTATCTATTTCCTACATATTTATAATCAGTACATTCCGATACTAAAAACTCGGTTATATATTTACAGTGACGTTTTAAATTTTTAAGAATGTACATTCTTCAGTCTAAAAAAATCTCGATCGAATTAAAAATATTTGATACTGTTAAAAAACTGTACATACTTAAAATATTCAAAAGTTAAAATGATTTTAAAAAATCAACAATCTTTACTTTTACATATTATCTACAAATCTATGTCAATATTCCAGTACACACTTACGCAATACAGACTTGTCATATGAAACAGAAGTGTATATAGATTAAATAGAAAAAAAAATTTTGGGTCTAAGATTATGCATTGTAATTAATATATTAAGTCGTTATTTTATCACTTCAATATGCTATCAGTTTTAATTGTAATTTAATTTAGTCTTAATTGAATATAGCTTTCAAATTAAATATATTTATAATTGTTTGTGTAAAGATAAACAATAAGACAAATTGGATTACAGGTATTAAATACAAAATGTGTGTGGAATGACATTTATTCATGATACATATAAATGCAAATTTTATGCTAATTATACATTCTATAAAAATACTAAGTGTTCCTCATCAGTCACTTTAAATATCAAACTCCTACAAAATTAGTTAAATCTAAAGAATTTTTAATATTACCAAAATTAATTAATAGCGATTAAAATATTGTGGATTAAAAAAATTAAAAATTATGCCTGTAGAAAAGTTTGTATAAAAATAGTATTTATCAATTTTGATGTTCTCAATTTTTTTTTTTTAATTAAATACAAGTAAATGGCTGATTCTTCATTAAATGTTGTTAATAATCTTATTAACTGTCTCCATAAATTGGCTCTCTGTAATAAATAAAAAAGTTAATTTTATATATATAAAAAAAAAGTCTATACTTATAAATATATTAATTTAATAACATTGATATTTCAATTTATTTATAATGTAAACATAATTAACATAATTTTTTAAGAAAATATCAAGAAAAAGTAGTTTGAGTTATACACGAATTAATCAATAATCAAAAAAATATTTTACAATTACAATATGTTTGCAATAGCTACTAGAAAAAGTAATAGCTTGTTCTGGGTGATAATTACAACAATAGAAAACCAAAACTGAATAATAGGTTAGGTTAAGTTATTAAATGGGTCAATCAATCAAATACTAATTGGTCATATGGCCAATGCTAACCAATGTATATGAAAAAGATTTGTATTATTTGTATTATATTTTGATTATATAATGAACCTAATAAAAGGGATTAGTATTATTTTCAAAATTATAACTGTGCAGTTGTGCTGACATAAAATATTTTTAAAAAAATTATTCAGAAAATATTAAAATACAATAAAATTGGAGATAAAATAAATATAAACATGATTAATAATGTTACCAAATGCAAAAATAAAATATAAAAAATTATAGTTTAGTTTCAAAATATTTCGATTAATTTAAATAAAGAACCCTATTATATAAATAAGGGATAATTGATCTTAAATAAATTTAAGCATACAAATAAGAACAATGAAATAATTATGTATTAAGGAAAAAATATACACTATGAAAAAAATAAATGTATTAAAAATATATACAAAAATAAAGAATGATGATTAAAATAAATATAAAGGAATAAAAAAAAAATGATTTGATTATTTTTTATTGAATGTCAGTTATATAATAAAAATTATACTGATCTTACCAAATGATTTGATAAATTTCATATATTCACTATGTCTACGTTCCTGTGATTGAGCTTTTATTTTAGCTAGTTCAATTAAAGTTCTTGGTAGAACTTGATTTATTATTGAGTCGGAACCAGTTATTTCATTACCATGAATTTCTAATTCTTTTGTTCTGGCTTCATTTAAATCATTCATAATAACTTCATACAAGGAATTTAAAGCACCAATTTCATCATGATAAGAAAATAAACCTTCTTTTGCTTTTTTAGGCTTTTTTTGTGTTTGAAATCTATTAAAAAATCTGAAATTAAACAAATTATAAAAGATTATATAAAATATTTTGCTCAGTAATACATTATATCAATCTATTTTAAAATGTGTATAAGCATCAAATTGTCTGTTTTAATTTTAAATTAAATAGACGAATACAAGAATAGCACCCTCTTAACAATTAACCAAATAAATAACTTACTATTTTATATTTAGTATACATATTTTAAATTATATTATTATATATATTTCTAAACAATATTACTTTGCCATGTACTGTTTTGGTGATCTAACAACATCAAGTTCATTATTCATTTTTTCTGTAATAGCAACCCACATTTCTCTTTTGGTCTTAAATTTTTTATCTTTGCCAACATTTTGAACAAATTCTATATATTTCTTCAACAATAACTTTATTTCATCTTCTTTCCAATCAGCTAAAATTGATATATAATAATCATACATTTTAAATATACACTTAAATATATTACACAATTAAGAAAATTTAATATTAATTATTTTTAACTATAAAAGTTATAGAAATGGTTAATATATAAGTGTATAATAAAACATAAAAATAAACTAAATAAAGAAATTAATGCTACATTTAATAGAAAAGCTATATATTATACTATTCAAAAACCGTAAACTAAAAAATTTAAATAATATTTACTAACTAAACGATTGCATTCTATCTAATTGCTGTACTGAACTTGAAGTAATCTTAATGTGGTTGGATTCGGAAGAATTATGTTCTGTATTATTAGTGCCAGGATCTATTAATTGATATTGCGTTGATCCTTTACTATTAGTGTATGTTTGGCCTAAATATTAAAATTTTTACATAAATATATACATACACACATACAAATCATATAAACTTCTTTAATCTCATTCTGAGCTAACAAGAATTATTTTTTGATTTAAAATCTACCAATAATTTTTTTAATAATATATATATATATATTATATATACCTATCAATATTAATAATAACAACTGATTAATAACAGAAATAAGCAACACAATTTTATCCCTTTTTAAATTAATACAAATAGAAATAGAAAAAAAAATGAATTAACGTATCAATATTTTTGTTTCAACTCTAAAATTAAAATAAGAAAAACAATAATTGTAAACTTACAACTTCTGTTAGAAAACAATAGTTAGAATATTATCCATAAATTTATACATTAATTTATAATTATATACAAATATATGGCAATGTTTGGTACTTTCTTCAAAATATATTTAGTTATAGAAGATCGTAAAAAATATAAGCATCTGAGAAGTTAATAGAATTAGCCTTGTTCTTATAAGTATTTTACCTAATATATAAAATTAAGAAATTTTATCCATTGTTGCGGGCAATTAAATATAACCAAAAGATTCGATTTTATTCATGTCAATTATTACTAATACGGAAAAAGCGGTTGGTACTTGTCAACATTAATTATATATTTTTACTAATTCGATAAAATAACAATAAGTTATAAATGTTTGTTAATAAATAATGGCTATTAATAATTGATACATTTTGTAATATGTTCAATAACTAATGTTAGATCTTACACTATATCACAGCCAAAGAAAACTTTTGGTTCTTAGGTGATTATGATTAATAATACAATTTTGTGTCATAATTGAACGCAATAATTTTTGTATCAGTGTATATTTTAGTTATAAAAGAAATTGTTGGTTAATGAAAGAAAATAACTTTTATTTAAAGAAAAATATAAAGCAGACTGCCTGTCTAACAGGTTGCTTATAGTGACAGTGATATATAGGATTTTAGATTATAAATTCTGAATTCAAGAAATGTATAAAAAATGGATATATATTCTTTAAATATAACAATTAAAAAAATATATAAAGTTAACATATTTATTTAAAATACCCTTTCCATAAATATACTTAAATTCAACATTTTCTTCAGGCACATAAGGTTCGCATGTAGAGGGGGAATTTGATTCATGTAGAACAATGATTTCATTACCATCAGCATCAACACACAAATCATCAAAGTCAGCATACCTTTTATGTGACATTTTTAAGTTCTATAAAATTCAAAGAACAAAATAAGTAGATACCAAAACAAAAATTATACTATTTTTGCAAGAACAAATTTAATATTTAAGCCATAACAAGATATCAACCATGTTACCTATTTTTATTGTCTATATAAAATAAGGAACATAATAAAATCAATACTGATATTTATTTAAATTGAAACAAAAAGAAATTAACAAATAATTTAGAATATCAGTAAAAAATATTCTCATAATTTATTCCAAATATTTTATTACACTTGTTAGATTAAATAAAAATTTTAAAAATCGAATTTTCACCATTATAACTCAATTTTATAAGTAAATCACAATCAACTTAAAAAAAAATATTAATCACAATATTACAATGATTTTATGTCATGTTTACACAATTATTGTCAATATTAAAAACAGCTAAATGAGAAAAATGAAAGTTTTCACGATATAGTTTGTAAATATTTTACACAAAATAATCACGTATAGCAACAACATTAATAAAAAAAAACTAATATTACTCGTTTTGTTTTCTTCTTATCTATGATGCGAAGACGAAGCCACAGAAATTCCTATATTACTGCGTGTAAATCGTAAGATCGATGGAAGTTAAACGCAAAAATCGTATTTGTTGCTGTTACATACCTACATGAAATAGTTATACATTTTAAATATAAAATAAATTGTATACATTTTCATAATTTAGATACGTTGACTAACTAATCAGAATAATATTATTTATACTACTACTTATACGATACCTGCATTCATCGTAAACCGACCGATAACTCAAACGTCAGCCTAAAACAATAATGACAACCCTAAAGATTGAACTCAATAATATCAATATATTTCCTTTTATTGTTTAAAATTTCGGGTAGTGGGGTTGTTATAACAGTGTCTCCAATTGCTTAGAAAAAAATGTCTAATGTACAAATAATTTAATTGTAATTAAATTATTAACATTTTCTAACTATAACATTTTAAATACATATTTTTTAAACATGGAAATAATAAATACTTCTTGTAAATTCAACTCGGAATTATTGTTAGGCACAAGTTTAATATTGCCTAATCATAATTATTTGCTGAACCATATTAAACTTGAAATAGTAGCATTGTTTTGTGGCAAAATAAATATATAAAACCTTTTATTTTTTCTATTCACATGTAATACAAGTTTTTATATAAATAATATAGAATTAATTACTAATCATTTATTTATTTATAGAAAAAGTACAATTAACATATTAAATTTAATGTTGAATGTACTCTAAAAATACAAACTACCTGGATTTTCCTTCGTTGAATTTATTGTATTTTCTCAACAGAACGAAAAATTCTAAAACACTACTAATGAATTATAGTCCATTATAATAATTTCTTACAATTACTTTTATTTACTTAACAGTAAATTTGTTATTTAAACTAACAAATCTCAATAATTTACCGTTTAAATTTTTTTGTTAACTATTTAAAAAATGTATTGAGTATTGGTAATATTTAAATCCAGATATTCTATTGTTTTATAATGCTTATTTTTATCGAACATATATAATTTTTTTAACAGTACTATTTAATAAATATAAATTTATGAAAAAAAAAATTAATTTTATTAAATGAATATTTGTATTCTAATTTCGTAGAATTCACCTAAAACTTCAATTTGAAATAACTAAAAATTGATAACTATTAACAGTTGTTTTATGCCATAAAAAACTAACGAGTCGGAATAATAGTGCCATACTTTAGATATATGTAGATTAGTTATGTAAAAAGTATTACATGTAGTAATAGTATAAATCATACGGCTAATGATAGGTATTTAACATTGCGTAGGTTTTTCCTTGTAATTGACTATAATAAAAATCTGCAGCGTAAGACATTTGTAGTTTCTATAAATACTATTCTCTATAAAGTACATATAAGACGAATATTTTTATACGTAATATATATAAAAGATGTGATAGGTATATACATTGTACCTAAAATATGCCAAATAACAAATTGTTTATATTTTTTTACTTTATTATTACTCGACGAGAACTTATAAATTGTGTAGTTTAATTTTTCATAATCGTGAATAACCGTCTAAATCTTTCTTATAATATAATCAATAAGTAATAAATGACTCGAGAACACAATTTTTGGTCCATAGTTTTAAACTCTGATCCACCTCGTACGTGTCACCGTGTACCGTTTGTCGAAGATTCAACGAACTATTTAATACTTATGTTTTTTTATTTTTATTATTCGACTGCGTAGTACGTACTACGTGTTGTCAAAATAATATATTTATAGTCGCAATAGTACCGTGACATATGTTCAGTTAATTGTGTAGAACTACCGACGACTGAACGCGGTATATTAAAATATAACAGCGTAACGTATCAGAAACCGTGAAGGGCAGAGGTCGTTGATGCGTCGCAGTTAGACTACATATAATGTAGGCAATGTACTTTAAACACAACTTCTTAGATCTTACCAACCTCCTGGTTGTATTTATAATGATTTGGTCTCGATGGAGATGCCGCCTACCCCATCCAAGATCACCTAGAATGACAGAACCATATAAGTAGAACATATCACGACGTTTGTCGTAACCATCCCACTTTCGGTTTTTAATAAAAAAAAGAGGCCCCTTCCTCTCATAGATCACGGTTTTTAGCCCACCATCGTTGATGTTCTCAAATGTATCGTTCGTAATGGCAATTGCGGGTAGACGCGTTAACCGCAGATTTGTAGAATATTATTATACATAAGTATCTAATTGTATGAAATAAAGCAAACAAACGTCTCCAATGTGACTGTACACTGAGCTATGTTTTACTTGATAGACTTGGTGCATATACACTATAGGTTCGGTGGTCGATTAGTTAAAATTATATTAAAAGGATCTATTCGATAAATGGTTTATTGTCCAATATTTACAGTGATACAGTTTTCATTTTGGTTAGTGTTGTAGGATAAAATTAATTTTTTGATCAGTTTACCACGTAAGCAATTAGAAAAACGATTACCAGTCACCCAATAGTCCATGTACTATAATAAAGGTTTATTGCGCTATGTATACCTATTATCTATGCATTCATCAAGTTTTTACTGATAAATATAAGTACTATAAGAATTACTAATATTGAATAATATTCAAAATGTTTAAAGCTTCGATATTTGTAAGGTAAATTAAAAATGCTTATAATTAAATATAAAACAATAGAGCCTATTTTATACTATTGACGGTAATTTATTTCTATTGTTAATCATTAAAACAACGGTTTAAAAAGTTTAATATTTCCAGTTTATTTTCATAATTTTCAAAAATAAAATATTTATATAATTAGCTTATATTCGTTATTTTTACATAAATTCCTTTTAAATGATGCGCCATTAATAATTTCATTTTAATCAAATAATACATTTAGTCGTAAAAATATTCTAATGTCAATGATTCGACTAAAAACAAATTTAAACTCGAAAATTTACTTTTTCAAATACTTAAAAAATTTTTGCTATTACCTAAATTACGTTTACCTTCTGCAATTTCGAATATATCTAATTGATAACAACCACCGCGAGCTATAACTGATAACAGAGAACGAACAGCTGTTTCGCTCCAAGTTTCATTTTGCTGTTCGACTCATAATCGTCAGTGATGATCTGTTGTGGTTTTGCGGTGTTTATGATTTAACGATTTATTATTATAACAGGAATTTACGTCATTCAAATAAATGTTTTCGCTTATAAAAGTACGTTAACGCCGCTTGGTCAATTAGTAGTTTTGCGTCGTTATAATATTGGATTAGGTATTTTTTTGTCGAATATCATCCGTCCGTCAGGTTCGACTGGTTGTTACCAGCTGAAACTGTATTGTCATTTCCCCTCCGCCCATCTAGTCTACCACCATCCCTACCACTTTATTTTTGGTGTTTTTCTGCGTTGTGTTAGTGTTTTTGTTCTCGTTGCTTTCCAGTGCGTGCGCAATTGTGTGTTTTGTGAATGTGTACGTTTTCGTGTGTGCGACGAACGCGTTTTTGTTATAATAACAGCATCTCGTTTTAACGCGATATTCGATTGTTAATTGTAGACGTTGAGCCTTTTTTCCGGGCAACCGTTTTCATCAGTGATCGAAACCACAAGGGACGAGAATTGCTAAAAGTACACAGCGTCGTCGTAATAATAATTTGTTATTATGGTACGGTTGGAGATCGTCGCCCTCAAAGCAATTTTCAAGTTATAAGGTGATTTGCATTATTAATAATTCAGTTTAATTTAGTCTAGGATTTAAACGAGTGATCTTTACGAATTGTGGTAATAGTATGTCATTCATCTTCATGTTACAAATAGGCACTCCCAATAGTCAAGTATTCATGCTGACGCGGTTGAACAAATGGGTTGGGTATATTAGGCACATTTAATTCAGTGTTAACAATTTAGGGGGCTTGTTTTAAAATTTTTGGTTTTTTGTACTAAACTGTACCAAACTTTACTTATACCTTTCTATTATGTTAATTTGTATTCGTTTTTTAATTTAAGTACATTCTCGATTGTAATTTTGTTTTGGAAATTGGTAGAATACGGATTAAATTAGATATTACTTAATAGAGCTCTAATAGAAAATATATTATGTCTATATATTTTGTATACAAATAATTTTATAAATTGGCTAGAAATACATTACATAGTTGTAGTATATTATATTTATTATCTGGTTATAGTAAATACAATATAATAATATTCGGTTTAGAATATTATTTAAATCAAAATATCCAATAATACATACCTACTTTGTACAATATAATATATTGTTCTTACTTTTATTTTAATGCTGTGTTAAAGCGATAACTTATTAGAAAGGTGACTTAGTGATGACATTAATAAGAGAGTTGGGTTTTATATGTAAGATCTTCATTTAAAATGGGAGGCAATAGGCTAATTACCTTTTTTTCCCACTATAAAATTGCACAGGGTAGGAAATTGCTCTGTGTATAACTTCCAACTTCGTGTATTGTTTATTTCAAATAAAAGTAATATAAAAGAATAATATAATTATAAAAAAGAGAAAATATATCCAATTGCTTACAATATAAAAAAATAATTATATTTTTCTTCCTCCTACTGTTGATTTGATTATGACTACCTCTTCATGGGCCAGTGTGATCATCACTAGCCACTCTAGATCTCTCGTTCATCTGTGATTCTATCTTGTTTGTTTTTCCAAAAATCATAGATTCTCGGCCATCTTATGTGACTCACCAACCTGGTGTTGTATTTACCTGTTACCCTGCTTGACTCCTGGGTTTTGAGTAGGTTAATGTCTACACCTTTCCATCTTTTGATTCTGGTGATCAGACGTCCAGTTCACCTCCTGCAGCTAAGAAGGATAATATGTTGGTTTTTGTTCAGTTTTTACTGCAAGTCCTTCCTGTATCATTTATATCTGTATCTAGATTTGGAAGGATTTGCTAATACTAATAGCCTACCTGTGGTCCTACTGATCCCAACTACTCAAATTAAAAGCTAGTTGAGAACACTTGGTCAGATTGTTCTTTAATTTGGTCTTGTCCAACATTAGAGATTTTTCTGATAGATTACATCACTATTGGTATAGTACTATGTATTATGAAATAGCAAATTCAAGTGCTCTTACCATGACATGGAGAGTTTTATTAAGGGGATGCTTATTAACTTATGTACATATGTACATTTTTATGGTGTTTTAGTATTGACTGTATTATAATAAATTAAATTTTTATTTGTGACTTATTGAAATATTACCATTTACATTACTCATGGTTTATTTATTTACCATAACTGTACACAAAATTAATGATAATATATTTAAAAAGTTGTATAATTGACATATTTAAATATATACAAATTTACAATTTAAAGAGCTGCAATAAGTAGTTTTATTTTGCTTTGTTTAAATATAACTATTAAATAAAGTTTTATGTTTTCAAAAAAAATAATTCTTCAAAGTTTTAGATTAAAATATTTTTTAAATCAAAGAAATTGAATATCTAATTATGATATATTAAGTGTAATAAAATTAAATAACATAGAAAATTGTTAAATATTGCTGGTTTTATGTATTTGTTTATATAGAAAAGAATTTTTATAAGGAGATTATTGTTATCATATCAATGTGTGGTATTGATTTTTTTTTAATAAGGTCAATTTTTATTTAAACATTTTCTAGGTTATATAGTATTACAATTTTATTCGAAGTATCTATTTTATTTTGCATTTATTTTAATTAATTAAGTATATATAATTAGACAATTTTAGTGAATCATTACTGGTATGGGAATATAATGAAATTGTATGATGAATTATTTTTTAATTGTTAAATAAATACCTATATAAATAATATTTTAAAAATTATGGAAATTTGAATAAAAATATATTTTATTATATACAATTATTAATTTATAATCTTCCAAAAGATACCGTATATCTACTTTTATATGTAAAATATAATAATAGGTACCTATTGATAATTGTTTATGTGTTTGTTTTTCTTTTCATTAATATAATTAGGTATTATCCATGATATAGATAGTTTATGCTCAAAAGCAAAATTAATATTATTTATTAGATAGTTGTATTTATTCATAAGTTTATGAGTATTTCTACAGTGTAAAATGTTATTAAATCTTTACGTTTTTTTTTTTTTATATTTCATTGTAAATTATAAAGTTAATTTAATTAATATTCTAAAAAAAACCTATATTTGTAATAACTGTTAAAAAGACGAACATTAGTTATTTTTGATTGGTTGCCATAACCTTGATTTAAAAGTACGTTAATTTGCTACGAAAGTTTGCCAAACTTTGTATGCATATTACACTATGTATTATTTTTATATTTTATATTGAATATTAAAATAATTGGTTAGTTTTGATTACATCTAAATCTATTAAATACATTTTTATTTGTTATAGAGTTAACAAGATCACAACTATTCATTAAAGATGGCGGATGTTGATCCAGAAACACTTCTGGAATGGCTTAATATGGGCCAGGGTGATGAAAGAGACATGCAACTCATAGCACTAGAACAGTTATGCATGTTACTTCTAATGTCTGATAATGTTGATAGATGTTTTGAAGTGTAAGATACTAGTTTTTATTTTAATATTAATCTTAAAATGGTTTGTTTATTTTTGTTTTTTGTTTATTAGATGCCCACCTCGCTCATTTTTACCAGCTCTCTGCCGCATATTTCTTGATGAAAGTGCTCCAGACAGTGTACTCGAAGTTACTGCTAGAGCTATTACTTATTATTTGGATGTTTCTGCTGAATGTACTAGACGTATAGTTGCAATAGAGGGTGCATTAAAAGCAATTTGCAACCGATTAGTAATTACAGATATATGTTCTCGTACCAATAAAGATTTGGCTGAACAATGTTGTAAAGTATGTATTTAGTATGAAAATGTAATGTATTTTTTTAAACTATAATTTTAATTTTTTATAAAATTTTTAATGATTTAGGTATTGGAGCTAATTTGCTCTCGTGAAGCAGGGGCTGTTTTTGAAGCTGGTGGTTTAAGTTCTGTATTATTGTTCATTAGTGATGTTGGATCTTGTGTGCACAAAGACACATTGCATTCTGCAATGACTGTAGTTTCTAGATTATGTACTAAAATGGAGCCAAATGAAGCATCACTACCTACTTGTGTTGAATCTTTATCTACAATGCTTAAACATGATGATACTCATGTTTCTGATGGAGCTTTAAGATGTTTTGCTTCATTATCTGATCGATTTACTCGTCGTGGAATTGACCCTGCTCCATTGGCACAACATGGACTTTTAAATGAATTGATACTTAGATTATCCTCAGCAGCTGGACCTACAGTAATTAACATTGGAACACCTGGTATTTTAAACGAAATATAAAATATTTATTTTTCAATAATTAAAAATATTTATGCAATAATTTTAGGTTTAAATGCAAGTTCTTCAACTACTGAAGTTAAGTCTTCACAATCTATATCCACAGTTATAAGCTTGCTAACTACTCTTTGCCGTGGATCGAAATCTGTATCTCATGTATGTTTTTATTTTAAAATACTAAATGCATCTTATTTATAATATTATTTGGGATTGTAGTGTTTATTTTAAAATGTCAACTATTACATAAAAGTAAAAAAATTGTATATATAGTAAAGTGCTACATTTGTAACATTGAAAATTATAATTTTGCAAATATAAGGCATAACTAAAAAATTTATTTGTGTATTTCAATATAATTATAATATATTTTTGTATTGTATTTTTTTAGGATTTATTTAGATCTGGATTGGCCGATGCAATTGAGAAAGCTTTAAAAGGCGATGAAAGGTAATTCTAATTTTATTATTAGCGCATATTTAATATATATTTTGTTTATTGATATAAATATTATATTTTAGATGCTGTTTGGATACAATGCGTTTGGTTGATTTATTATTAGTATTACTTCTTGAAGGACGTGATGCAGTATCATGGAGTACAGTAGCATGTGCAAGCAATAATCCATTAATACCAAAACTTCGACGTTTAGATTCTAGTGCTGAAAAATCTCAACGTCATTTAATTGATTGCATTAGAAGTAAAGATACTGAAGCATTAATGGAAGCCGTCAATTCTGGTGGTATATATTATTTAATGTAAACTGTAAATAATAAATAATTTATTTTTTGTTAATTATTTCAGCAATTGATGTAAATTTTGTGGATGAAGTTGGTCAAACTTTACTAAATTGGGCTTCTGCATTTGGTACTCAAGAAATGGTAGAATATTTGTGTTCCAAAGGAGCAGATGTGAATAAAGGGCTCAGGTCATCATCATTACATTATGCTGCTTGTTTTGGAAGACCATCTATAGCTAAAATTCTTTTAAAAAATGGTGCTAATCCAGAACTTAGAGATGAAGAAGGTAAAACCCCACTGGATAAAGCGCGTGAAAGAATGGATGAAGGACATCGTGAAGTTGCGACTATTTTGGAATCTCCTGGTTAGATTTATATCAATTAATTAATTAATTAATTATTGTAGTAATAATTAAACTCGGGTTTAACCATTAATTTTTTGAATAGAATGGTTGATGTCTTCCAAAAATGAAACCGTTCAGTCAAATGAATCTAAAGAACCAAAAGGAGATCCTGAGATGGCAGCAATTTATCTTAAGCGATTAATGCCTGTATTTTGTCATACTTTTCAATCAACTATGCTTCCTTCAATTAGGTAATTTATTAAATGGTTTAAATAATCATATTAATAATAAAGTGATCTTGTTTATTTTAAATATTTAAATTTGTGACATATATTTTTAGGAGAACATCACTCTCTTTAATTAAGAAAATGGTTCATTATATTAAACCAGATTGGTTAGAAGATATATGTAAGTCAGATTGTCCAAATAATCTCGCTCCTTTGTTAGTTGAAGTACTTGCTACTGTTCTTGATAATGAGGTAATATTATATAATTAATTTTAATATTTTTATAGATACTTTTTATAAATTATAATATTTCTCTTCCTGTATGTATAAGTAAATTTTTTATATTCTACCAAATTGTTTTAAATTGTTTAAATAATTATATTTCGACAGTTATATTTTATTTAGGTAATTATTGTGCTTTTATTTCGCACATTAATTTTATTCCAGGATAAGACTTGGCTGTTTTACTATGGTATGAGTGGTGAGAGCCAGAAATATTTGCCTCGCAAGCTCTACAAGATGTTAATTATTAAAAAAAATTATAAATCTTGGATGGTAAAATAAAATTATTTTGCACGACTCATAGAATACTAGGGTTTTTGCATACAATATAATACATACAATTAATTGATTAATTTTTTTTTTTTGGTAGCATCATTATGAAGTCTAAAAATAAAAATAATTTTTAACATTATAATTTAACTTATATTTATAAATAAGTCCTTTAACATAATTACGTTTGATAAAAAAGTAATATAATATCTATACATTTATTTTATCTAACTTATAATATAAAATTCAGTCTAAATAAAACACGATATTAGGAGAATAAAATATATCTGTTGAATGTGTAGTTTCTAAAAAAAAATTATCCATTTATTGATAGTCATTTTTTTTTTTAATTATACTTGTCAATAATGTTAATATTTAAAGACTTATCTAGCTTTAATGATGTATTTATGATACTATTTACCAATGTTTCCAATTATTATTTTTGTTCCTAAAAATTGTATAAAAACAACTATATTTACTGGTATGTGTTAGTTGACTTCAAATTTGAATATATATTTATTTCTTCCTATTATATTAAATTTCATATTAGACAATTAAATCTAAATCAATTGATACTATTAGATTATATATACATGTATAGGTATCACTGATATGAAGGCTAAATGTATTGAAAATTTGTTAAATGTAAAAATTTTAAATAAACAGTATTTTATAATAGAAGAAAGAATAACATACCAAATGTCACGATCGCCAATTAATTAATAATTTGCTAGTATTAAAAGTTAACTATTTTAAATATTTTGTCATATAATAAAATATATAAATATTGTAATTTTAATGTTTATTAGTACTTAAGTGATTTATAATTAAATAAAATTTAAGGGTTTCGAATATTTAGATAAAATTATTAATTTAACAAAAAGTACATTTCTATTATGTTAAGTTATTAATTTTATTAATTGTTATGTATTTTAATTGTATATATATATATATATATATAATTGTACTATCAAAAGTGCTTAATATATTGTTTAATTATAAATCAATACAACATTCTGAATAATAAATATAGTTGCAAATGATAACCATATATTAATACATGCATTTGTAGCATTCAAATAATGAGTTGTTTTATATTTAAAGATGTTTGGTGTATTTCAATATGAAACAATAGCAATAATTATTTTTAATTTTGTTTGTTAAGGAGGATGATGATGGTCATGTTATTGCTTTACAAACTATTTATGATCTTTTGATTAAATGTCAAGACATATTTCTTGATCATTTTGCACGTTTGGGTGTTTTTTGTAAAGTTCAACAACTTATTGGTCCTGATAATAATTCAGAAAAGGATGTCAAACAAGTTGATTTGAGACAAGTATACATTTTTTATTTAGTATGCTAAATTGTTATATAATATATTATTTTTTTTAATTTCTCAGTATCAAATTGAAGATGCTAAAGAAATTCTACCAGGCCATGCATACCATTGGAAGGATTGGTTTTTTTGTCGTGGGCGTGATTGTCTTTATGCCTGGAATGATTATGTTGTTTTGGAATTATCAAATGGTAGTAATGGTTGGTTTAGATTTATGATTAATGACAAATTATCCACTATGTATTCTAGTGGAAGCCCTGATGGCCAACCTGATAGTAGTAAGTATAAATTATTGAATTCAATTTGTATTTACGTATTTTTGATTAATTAATTTAAATTTAAATTTCGTATAGGTAAAACTAGAGTTCCTGACCAGCCATCATCTGATGGTAAGTATATAATACAATATACTTAAAAACTTACTTATTTTTTTTGATATCATTAACATTACTATTTTAAACGTGTCTTTTGTAATTGGTAGTTGAATTAGTTTTATTTTTAATAAGTTTTATAGTTAAAAATATAAACATATAGTTTTAGAACGTACAGCTTTTTTAAATATGTAGAAAATAATTTGACAGTATTATATATCTATATGTAAAGTAGATATAGTAAATTTGTTCTTAGAATCAATGTATTTATTAATTAAAATTATATTTTTTTTTTTTAGAAAACAAAACTGAGTTCATTGAAAAATATTTAAAGGCTAAAGTATTTGTGAAACTTAACACATTAAGTCAACCCATATTAAGTATACCAGGTATAAATAGAATAGCAGTTGGTAACTGGATTCTTATTTCAAAGAATGATAATGAGTTAAGCATACAGAACTCTGATGGTTTACAGGTAAAATATTTTTTTGAGTATATAAAGTTCAACGTACTATTTTATATTATTTGTAGCAAATAACAACATTAAATTGTGGAACAATTGGATTTTCGTTTCAATCAAATCGAGGTAATCAACATATGTTCACTGCTTTAATGCCTCTTAAAAGTGATATTAGCTCAGGATGGGAAACCATGAAAAAAGCAAATTTAGTACCTACAAAATCTGAAACTGTCGGACAAAAGGTTCATTTATTTAAAGTTGCCGTGAATTTTTATTTAATTTAACATCGTTTTCAAAATTTTTATAGATTCGGAAACATGCACAAGATATATATGACAAATTCTTTAAGGCAGCTCAAGCTCAGCCTAGAAGTGTTGTTGCTAGGTTAAGTAAAATTGTTATTGCCATTGAATTCACTATAAAAAATCAAGTATGTACATATATTGAATGAGTTTATTTATTATATTAATTTAACATCATTTTTATTTTAGTCTTCTGTAATTAAAGACAGTTTTAATAATCAATATTGGGCTTCAACTTTGTCTAAAGCAATTTCAGACTTAAAACAATTGTTGATGGAGGATGAAGGTAGTGTTTCAGCTTATGAAATATATAGCAGTGGTTTAGTTGAAGTTTTGTTGCAACTTTTGACACCAAACTGTCATGAACAAGATGAAGATTTTGCAGACTTACAAAAACGTAGAATTGACATTTTTGTTAAATGTTTTAAGGTAGTTATAATAATATGCAACCCTGTTTATTATACGATTCAAGCTAATTAAATTTTACTTTATTTGATAGGAAAACAAAAATGATAAGAGCTCAGAGACTTGTGCTTCTATTTTAGTGCAGAAACTAATATCAGTTTTAGAATCGATAGAAAGATTACCAGTATATTTATATGAATCACCTGGTGCTTTTCATGGATTACAAGTAAAATAATTATTTGATTAGTTATACATTTTATTTGAAAAAGTAAATTTTTATTATAGATATTATCAAGACGTGTAAGATTTCGTTTAGAAAAGGCTGCAAAAGAGACAACACTTGTAGACCGTACAGGTAGAGGTTTAAGAATGGAACCTCTAACTACTGTGTATCAACTTGAAAAACACTTATTAAAAATGGTTGCAAAACAGTGGTATGATCATGAGAGAGCCACTTATAATTTTGTTAAAAAACTCAAAGACATTAATTTATCAATGAAATTTAAACATTATTATGATTTTGATAAAAATGGTGTCTTATATTGGATTGGAACAAATGGAAGAACTTCAGTAGATTGGGTTAATCCAGGACAATATGGTTTAATGTTAGTTCAGTCTTCAGATGGCCGCAATTTACCATATGGTCAAGTAGAAGATATTCTAAGCAGGGATTCTGTTGCAATAAACTGCCATACTAATGATGATATTAAGGCATGGTTTTCTATTGACTTAGGATTATGGATTATTCCAACAGATTATACACTTAGACATGCTAGAGGTTATGGTCGTTCTGCCCTTCGAAATTGGTTATTTCAAGTAAATATATATATATATATATTTATTTCTTAATATTCAATTCTTTAACGTTTGTAATAATTAAAATAGATGTCTAAGGATGGTATCAATTGGACTACTTTATATACTCATATTGATGATACAGCATTAAATGAACCTGGAAATACTGCTACTTGGTCCATAACAACTGATAAAGAAGAAACTCAAGGTTGGCGACATATTAGAATCCATCAGAATGGTAAAAATGCATCAGGTCAAACACATTATCTTTCATTATCTGGTTTTGAGATTTATGGATCTGTTACTGGTGTATGTGAAGACCTGGGTATGTTAATAGTATTTTTAATATAATTATGAAAATATACAAAAATATACTATATAGGTAAAGCAGCTAAAGAAGCAGAAGCTAGTCTTAAACGTCAAAGACGCATGTTAAAGGCTCAAATGTATAAACAAATGGTAACTGGTGCTCGAGTTATGCGTGGTATTGATTGGAAATGGACAGATCAAGATGGAAATCCAGCTTGTGTAGGAACAGTTACTGGAGACTTGCATAATGGTAAGTAATAAATACATTTCCTTAATTGTGATTATATGAACTTGAAGTCTTAAATTGAAGACTTTGATATTGGGGTCAGGTTGGATAGATGTTGTGTGGGATCATGGAGTTACAAACTCATACCGAATGGGTGCTGAAGGGAAGTATGATCTACGGCTAGTCAGTGAATCCCAAACTACATCTGCCTGTATGTTGTAAATAAGATGTGTATTACCTCGGAGCATATCAAATCTGTGTTTTAATTTATAGCATGCAAATCCCTTTGTACAAAGTTATAATTCCTATAGAATTTAGTTTATAATTTATAGTAGGTTTTTATATTTCATATAAAATATGATTATAGCTTGCACTATTTATAACCATTGCTCGAATTGAAAAAGCAAAAAAAAATGTAATTGGTTAATACAAAACTATTTTAAAAGTTAATTGTTAATTATGGTAAATTTGTATAAAATAAAATAATTTAGTTTGGGTGTACTTAAAATATAAAATTAAAAGGAAGGATATTCTTAGATGATGATCATATAAAACTAAATCGAGCACTGATTACAACCTAATTTTTTCAATTTTATATTAATATGATGTCTTTTTTTAATAGAAAAATAGAATATTTGCATGATAACTATTTTTACTTGAAGTACATAAAAACAATTATTAATTATATGTTTATATTACTATAGCAAAATTCAAAAGTAGTCCAAATTCTACCTTTTCTAACATCATGACAAGAATGTCTAATTCAACTCCTAGTTTACCTGAAGCGTCCAATGATAGTTTATGTACTAATGTGTCTGTGGGCAGTACAGATCAAGCAGCCTCTGTAGATAATTTGGCAGCTAAGGTAAAATATTATTTGTATTACTTAATTTTGTATATAAATTATTAATATATGTATATGTTACAGCAAGCTGCTCAACAACTGACTGATAGTATAATGTCAGTTATGAGAATGGATTCTTCTTCAGTTACTCCAGTAACAACAAATTCATTAGATAATTCACTTAGAATAGTAGTTCATCCAACTCCTTCAGTTGATCTTGCCACAATTGTTGAGTCTACATCAAATGGTTACTAAAAACATTATTGAATACCTAAAATATATTAGTATGTTTTTTAACATACGAATTTCATATTTTTAGATGAAACACAGCAGAATATTGAAAATAATAAAAAAACTAGTAATTGTTACGAAGAAGAATTTTTACCAGCTTTGGGAAGAGTAAAACTAGCTCACAGACGTAGTTCTGTTACTAGTTTAGTTCATACTTTGCAATCAATTCAGATTGATACTCCTAACAATAAAGTAAGAAATTTCATGTATTGTGTATTATAATTATATTCATCTATAATATTTGTATATGATTATTAATTGTTTATAATGTGATTGTACTTTAGGCAAATGGAAAAGATAAATCGATAATTATTATGCATCATAATACATCAGATACTTCTAACTCTCAAACTCAAGATTTATCTACTGATACCTTAATAAACAATGCAAATAATTCTGCTTTTAATACCGAAATTTGTAGTCCAAGCAATTTAGGTACTTTGTTTGAGTTTACAATTAACACTAGATTGTGTTATAATTAATAAATAAATAACATTTAAATATTTTGCAGATTTAGAAAAGGAAAATAAGAAAGAAGAAACACGGAATAATTCTTCAAATCATATGAGTGTTAGTGTACCAAATTTAACTTCTAATACACCATCAAGGTCACAAGGAGATATTATTCCAATGCAAAAGCCATTAGCTGAAACTTATGCACCTTATCAAAAACATAGGAATTTTGATAGAAATAATAGTCATAATAATCAAAACCAAATCAATAATCATACGCCACAACGAGTACCAACTTCTGTCTCTAGTCTTGTACGCTTGGCTCTATCTACTAATTTTCCAAGTATGTAATAACTTTAAATTTTTTTAAACTAACTACTATACTATAAATTAATCTTTTAACTAAACATTTTTTATTAATTTATTATAGTGTATAACTATAACAATAGATATAGTTATAGATATTGTATAACTATAGATGTTTTTAAAGAATTTCAACATTTAATTTGTTTTAGTTAAGTAAATAATTCTTTCAACTATGCGATGTAAATTTAACTGATGCTTTAAAATATGATCTCAATAAGCTGGTAGTTATTTCTAATAATTTATGAATATAGTATAATTTGTTCTTTTTGGTGTGACAATGTTCTTCGGTTTTTACAAAAAAAATTTTAAATATACCAATGAGATAGAAAATAAAAAAAAATAAAAAACAGAATGCATGAAAGAGACAGCATTTAGTTTAAAAAAAAATTGCCAACGATAGGTTTTTTTGACTTATAGGTTATTTATGGTTTCTTAAGAACCATAAAAATTTTATAAAATTAAAATTATATTACAAAGTAAAATCAAATTGTGTTTTCAACTTTTTTATCTAATAATTTAAATAACTACTATATTTATAAAATACATTAAAACAATTTTTAGGCGGTTTACTTCAAACAGCGCAAAGTTATCCAAGTTTATCAGCTAATAATACAACCAATAATTCTTGTTCTATAACAACAATTGCAAATAGAACATTTTGTGTTGGTGAAGCTTTGACTATGAGTTTAGCATCGACATCGAGTGATAGTGAGCAAGTCAGTTTAGAAGTTAGTGTCTTTTACATTGAGTTATACTTTACTTTTTTCCTAATAATTTGTTTTTCTAGGATTTTTTGGATAGTGTTCGTGCTCCAGCTTTATTTGCTGAACTTGAAGATGACGAGGAAATTGTTGAAGATGATGATATTCCAGATGATGATGAAAACGAGGATGAACAAGAATATGAAGAGGTAATGGTATCCAGAAATCTACTATCTATGGTAAGACGTAAATGAATTATTTTTTTATAGAGTTATTATTGATTTCTTTTAACATAGTTATTATTTACTAAATTGTTAATTAAATCCATATGGAAGATACTTTCCAGTTTGTCTTTTAATTTTAATTCAACATTACTATTAAATGTATTAAAACCTGAGATATGAATGTATAAGTAATTTTTTAGGTTCTAACATTCTACAAAAACATTAAATATGCATTACAAATATGAAAACATTAATATAATTAAACGTTTTTTTTATTTACTATTTGTAAAATGTTTAATAATATGTTTATTTATTAGGAAGAAGAAGCATATGAAGCACAGCATGCTGCAATTGCTAGTATTGTGGGGGCAGATAGATGTGGTAATCCATATAAAAGACGCTCATGGGATGATGATTATGTTCTTAGAAGAGAATTCACAGCATTAATACCAGCTTTTGATCCTCGACCTGGGCGTACAAATGTTAATCAAACGTCTGATTTAGAAGTAATTGCACCTCCAGATGATGAAAATAATGAAAGTCCTGATATTTTTACGGATGATTCAAACACTATTAACAATCAAACATCATTACCAAGACTGAAATTGACTTTGAAAGGACCTAATTTGCCAGGTGTAAGTTATTTCAATAGATTAATTTCAGTTTTAAATAGTAAATTTATATATATTTATTTTATTTTGCAGGTTAAAGATGTAGAAGTTGAGCTTAAAGATTCCAAGTGGACCATTTTCCATGCTGTTCAAAAATTGACGCAATTGGCAGATTTTGGAAGTCGTCAAGAAAAATCTAGACGAATTTGGGAACCCACATATACGTAAGTAAAATTTGACGATTTATATTAATAATAAATTAATGCTTGTATTATTGTTATCATAAATTTTGAAATTAATTTAAAGAATCATCTATGAAGAATTAACTAATGATGATCAAAGACTTGATGTGGGTCCTGATAATCAGTGGGACTCTGATTTACCTATATTTTCTACAAAAACTCAATTAAGTAATACAGGCTGCACTGTTGATCATGTACTTCAACTTTTACGGGAACTTCATAATCTTTCCATTAATCCGTTGATCTCTTTACTGAAACCATACACTGACGATTATTTCGAAAGTAATTATTACATATTTTTTTTTTTTTTAACTTCTAAAATAATATTTATTTTCAGTGCATAAAAAAGATGAAGGAGAATTGATAAACAGTGAAATTTTTAATAGTAAAAAAATGACTAATAAACTTATTCAACAAATTCAAGATCCTTTGGTTTTAAGTTCAAGTGCACTACCCTCATGGTGTGAACATTTGATTCTTTCATATTCATTTTTGTTTCCATTTGAGACAAGACATTTGTATTTCAATTGTACTGCATTTGGACCATCAAGGT
Organism: Geopemphigus sp. TES_GeoC_2020; assembly: GCA_025469175.1. NCBI lineage: Eukaryota > Metazoa > Arthropoda > Insecta > Hemiptera > Aphididae > Geopemphigus > Geopemphigus sp. TES_GeoC_2020. The sequence continues at coordinate 60,332 of JAIPRN010000054.1, forward strand.
ACATATATATATATATATATATATTGACACATTTTACTTGTTTTATACAATATTAATATTTATTTTAGATCTATTGTATGGTTGCAATCTCAGCGAGAGAATGTAGAACGGCATCGTACTGGTTCTAGTTTACCACTTAGACGAGAAGATGAATATAGAATAGGTCGTTTGAAACATGATCGTGTTCGTATACCACGTGGTGAAAACATACTTGCTTGGGGTAGACAACTTATGCGTGCTCATATTGATAGACAAACTGTTTTGGAAGTTGAGTTTGTGGGTGAAGAAGGTACTGGGTTAGGACCTACATTGGAATTTTATTCATTGATTGCTGCAGAATTTCAGCGAAAAGATCTTTGTATGTATTACATTTATCAATAATTAATACTTAAAATATATTTTTTAATTTTATGTGTAGGTATGTGGATGTGTAATGATGAAATTCCTGAAGAAACCAGCCAATGCAGTTGGCTTGAAGAAGAAGCTAAACCACCTGGTTATTATGTTAGGCAATCTAGTGGACTTTATCCAGCCCCGTTACCTCAAAATTCACCATGTTGTGATAAAGCTGTAAAACATTTTTGGTTCCTTGGCATGTTCCTAGCAAAAGTTCTTCAAGATAATCGTTTAATTGATCTTCCATTGTCTTTACCATTTTTGAAACTGTTAACTAAAGCTAAAAATAACGAGTAAGTTATTTAAATTGTAGATCATTTTATAAATTGCTTTAATTGCTTTAATTTTGTGAATAGGTTGAATAGAGTGTTGAACGAGACAGACTTGTTTGATATAGATAAAGAGCAAGCATCGTTCATAAAAGATTTAAAGAAGTTAATTTTGTTGAAGGAGAAAATATTGCTGGATCAGTTTTTAAGTGATGAAGAAAAAAATCAACGAATTAAAGACTTACAATTTCAATGTGGTGAAATGGAGAAAGTGTACCTAGAAAATCTGAGCTTGAGCATGATTTATTTACCATCATCTTACTGTTTTCCATTTACGTATATTAATTTAATCGATGAGGGAATTAATCAAGATGTTAATATGAATAATGTAGAACAATATGTTAATTTATTGACTGATTTAATATTGAATACGGGCATCAAGAGACAAATGGAAGCACTTAGGGCTGGTTTTTGTCGTGTATTCTCTATTGAAAAATTAAATGCATTTACTCCAATTGAACTTAGACGAATGTTATGTGGACAACAAGAACCAGAATGGACAAGAGAAGATTTATTGAATTACACTGAACCCAAATTGGGATATAATAAAGAAAGGTATTATATATATGTATGGTTTAATTAATTTATAATTTTGAAGAAAAATGTTTAAAGTGTATAATTATATTGCTTCTTTCATGCACAAATTAATATAAGTTTATTAATTATAATTATTAACTATGTTAAATTATATTTCAGCCCTGGATTCTTACGTTTGGTGAATGTCTTAGAACAAATGAATTCTGAAGAACGTAAATCATTTTTACAATTTACTACTGGTTGTTCTTCATTGCCACCAGGGGGGCTTGCCAACCTGTATCCAAGATTAACTGTCGTACGCAAAGTAGATGCCGGTTCAGGAAGTTTCCCATCAGTTAACACTTGTGTACATTACTTGAAATTACCAGAGTACCCTGATGAACAAACATTAAGAGATCGTTTATTAGCTGCAACATTAGAAAAAGGTTTCCATCTAAATTAATTGTTAATCATATATTACTGATAAGTTTATTATAAGTATCTTTAACTAATCAATTATATGTTTCTTATAATATAGTATCTTTCAAATTATATTTTATATTTTGCACCGTTTTATGTATAATTTAAAAATGTGGTTAGAACTATAGTATTGAATATGTTAAAAGTTCCCTCATATGTACAAGTGTGATAATTTTTTGATTTTTTCCATATGATTTATCTAATAGCTATCGGTATTATGATGTTAAATTTTCATACGATTTTTTTTTTTAATTTAAATGTATTGTCATAATTTTAGATTTAAGGTTTTAAAAGATAAAATAATTAATTGACAAATTTCATTACATTTTGTGAAATGTTAGCATAATTAATAAACATTTATCATAATAAAAATCATAGTAGCTACGCAATTTAAATTATAATTTGTTGTTATTCATATAACTTTGGGCCTTTGGTCTATTGTCTTCTAATTAAATTATTTTTTGTATCTCTATCCAGATTTCCTTTATTTTTATAATACAAATAACAGTTGTATTTATATGATGTATGTGAATATAATTCTACAAAATACTGGAGAAATGAAAATGTTTACAAATTTTAGTTTTATTTTTGTGATAGTAAAATATTAATAAATCGTACATATATTTTTCTCTTTAGCTTATTTAAGACAATTCAGACCCATTATTATCTTCATAATGCCTTTCCAGTTAGCTGTAATTTGTCTGGTCTTCATCTTTTGACAGTATGTATAAGTTGGTTCTTCATACATGACCTATTCAACTTATTCTCTTGTTCTTAAGTATTTCCATTATGTTGGAGTCGTTGAATACATTATTCAGATCTGTTAGTTCTTATTTCGTAGTTCCCAACTTCATTTTTTTACGAGTTAAAAATTCTTAAAATTACCCTTCTCAAAAACAATTTGTTTTTATTGGCTTTATTAAATGCTCATGCTTCATAAGTATATAATATGATTGATTGGGTCAAATGAGTCTTGGATAATCTAATTTTTATTATTTTCGATAACTTTCTATAATCGAAATTTATAACTTTATTATTAAATAGTATAACACAGGTAACTCTAGGTCAGGTTGGTATTGACATATTGATATTTAATTATTTAAAGTTGGGAAATTCTGGAGTATTCGATTCACAGTGCTACACTTAATTGTACTTATTTCTTGAATTATTATCATCTTAAAGTAAACAAATTTGAGAATATCTCAATGATTTAATCGTATATTGTGGTTAAAAAACTGATAATATTAAACGAATATTAAACAATACCAAAAGAAAACAAAAATTTAAAAACTATGTTTATTTTGTGCTTCAGAATAATGTGCAGTAATCACTGTAAACGCGATAATGATAACTGAATTGACCAAGTTACCAAGAAGGTTTCCTTAGGTTTTTTGGTAGATTTCAATACTAAAATATCCTATTCTCTGTGTATTATCAATGCGTAACATTTGCCTCTTGTCGGTTCGATATCAAATTAGTAATTTATTTTTAATCCGAAGCGTTATTATTAAATTCTTTGTAATAAATTAATAATTGTAACGGACATATATTTATGTATTTATGTTTATCGTTAACTGTTAGATCACAAATATCATAATACATTTTTGATTTTGTATATAATGAATTTTGAATATGTGTAGTTCTTGAGATTAACAATTATGGACAATTTAAATTTGACATCGGGGATTAAATATATTCCTGCCATAAATTGCGTGCAAAAAATTGGAATATATGAATCAAAAAATGTGAGTTCTTGAAAGTTTTAATAATTACTTAAATTACTAATTACAATTGACAATGCATATATTAAAATTTCTTAATTGATTTTAATCTTGTTTTTAATAATGAACCGAATATATTTCGTCCTTATTTTCAGAGATATTTTGTTGTTGGATCTAATAATGCTCGTACGAAATATCGTATTCTCAAAATTGATCGGACAGAAGGCCACGATTTGACAATCATAGATGATCAAGTTGAATACTCTGAACAAGACATGATAAATTCTTTAAATATTGGAGGATTACATAGAAATTCTAGTTTAAATAAAATAGCGTCAGCATTTGGCATTGTTGGTAAATATTAAAATACTATGTATTTCATTTTACATATTTTAAATCTATAAAACATATCTATACATTATTTGCCAACTATTGTTCTTATTTATTTTTAGGATTTGTAAGACTACTTGAAGGATATTATATGATTTTAATAACAAAACGTCGCCGTGTTGCTGTAATAGGGCGTGAAATTATATATAAGATTGAAGATACATTGATGATATACTTACCTAATGATGCATATCGAATTCCCAATGTTAATGAACCACGTTATTTAAAAATTTTTCAAAGTGTAGATTTATCAAGTAATTTTTATTTTAGGTAAAATTAAAAAAATTTGTATATTATAACATTATTGTATATAATTATAATATTTAGTAAAATTATATTTTTGTTTATTATTTATAGTTACAGTTATGATGTCACACATACATTACAAGTTAATATGTCTGTTCCACAAACTATTTCAAATGGTTAATAAATATTTTATTAACAACTTGAATTGATATGATAATAAATTTATATTAATGTAGGAGTAAACGAAATATGATTAAGTATAATTTGAATTTATTATTTTCAGATATATCTGATAAAGAAACTTTATTTGTTACTCGAAGTTTTCCAAATACAATATTTGTTTGGAATAATTATTTATTGAAAGATGTACGTAGTAAATTACATCCAGATTGGATTTTAAACATAATGCATGGTTTTATTAGTCAATCAAATGTTTCTATTTTTGGACGTCCAATTTATATTACATTGATTGCTCGAAGATCAAATAAATATGCTGGTACAAGATTTTTAAAAAGAGGAGCTAATATAAATGTAAATAATCACTCATATATTATTTATGTTATCTTAATGAGGATATTATACACAATAATATAATCAATATAAATATATTGATTATATATCAAAATATATAATCAATATAAATGAAGGTTATTAAAAATATTCTAACATAAATTTTATATATATATGTGAAATGTGTTGAAAAAGTTACAGGAATTTTTCAGTTTTGCGGGTTTGGAAAGTATGATTGTCAATATTTGTTTTTATTGTGTTGGCACACATGCCCCTGAAGTATGATAAAAAATATCAACTGTATTTATTGTTTACTTTTTAAGTGACAGCCGCTAAAGTTGGACATTTTTTTATGAGCTCAGCAATTTTTGTTAAAAAAAAAATGGATCATAATTAGAAAAGTCGCTGATGATATTGACATATCAATTGGCTTATGTCATGACATTTTTTTGGATGTTTTGGGTATGAAATGGGTGTCATCAAAATTTGTTTCAAAATTGTTGAATTTTGAACAAAAACAGCGATGAATGAAAGTTACTTGAGAGGCAAAATGAAGTCAACAACGATGCAGAATTACTGAAACGCATTATAACAGATAGTGAAACATTGTGTTTATGGATATGACGTCGAAACTAAGGCTCAATTATCCCAGTGAAGGCATTTTGGATTGCTAAGAATGAAAAAGGCTTGAAAAGTGCGGTCATGCTTATTGTTTTTCTCAATTTTAATGGCATAGTGCATCATGAATTCTTGCCTCAAGATCAAATGATCAATAAAGAATACTACCTACAAGTTCAATGCAGTTACGTGATGCAATTCGAAAAAAACGCCCAATTTGTAGCAATTTAATTCATAACTTTTACACTACAATAATGTACCTGCTCACATTTCATTACTTGTTCATGAATTTTTCGCTAAAAATAAAACTGTAATGATGCTCCATACTTCATATTCACAAGACATGGCTCCATGTGACTTATTTCCAAAAAAAAAGAACCTAAGGCCCATCGTACACCAAAAGAGCAAAACTGTGTTGGTCATCGTTAGTCATTTTTGTTTTAGTCAATTTGTTTTCTATATGCACATATCAGTTAGTCGAGACAAGACTAGACAAACAATATTTAGTCAATTTTTAGTTGCAAAAATGTCATCTGGCGAAGAGGTTGCTATTTGTATGTGGTACACTACACACTTTAGAAGAACAGGAAAAAAAAAGGTATGGGTATATCCATGAAACCTAAAACGTATCACTCACAATGTTATTATATCATTTTTATGTGAATTACGATCTGATGAAAAAAAATGTAAACACTATACTCGTGTTAGTTACAACTTTTGATTTTATCATACAGCAAATAGGAGAGGAAAAAAGACACTAATTTCAGAAAAAGTATTTCTTTATGTTTGAAGTTGTAAATTGATGGCCTTTATTCTATCAAAGATACTAGAATTTCGCCATCACAAGCTATTGTATATATTATATTCTAATATAATAAAATAATAAAATTATATTATATTATAGCTTTTTATTACAAACTAATTTTTATACAAATAAATACATGAGGCACAACAAAAAGAACATTCGTTGTCTAATTATGACTAAAGAAAAATGTAAACACTTCAGACAGTATTAGTCTTGACTGATGGTGTTTAAAGCAAAAATGTTTTTGTTTTATTAATGTGCGTATGCAACGTAATTCCCTGTGTTCTATTTTTAATAAAGCTGTTTTAGGCTGACTAACACTGTTTAAAGCAGTTTTGTTCTTTTGATGTGCGATGGACTTAAGGGGCCATAGTTTTATAAGCAAAAGGTATTGAACTTGTAGTTACTATTTAAATCATTTAACCTTGCAGCAAGAATTCATGATGCACTATGCCATTAAAATTGAAGAACACAGTGAGCATAACCTTCACATTTGACTGCACTTGTCAAGCCTTTTTTGGTCTTGATAATCTAGAATGCCTCCGCTGGGATGATTGAGCCTTAGTTTCGATGTTATATCTGTAAACCCATGTTTCGTCATCTGTTATAATAACGCGTTTCAGTAATTCTGCATCGTAGTTGGTTTCATCTTGTGACTCCCAGCAACTTTCATTCCTTACTTTTTTGTTCAAAATTCAATAATTTTGGAAGATTTCGAATCCATCCATTTCATACCCAAAACATCCGAAAAAATGTCATGACATGAGCCAATTGATATGCCAACATCATCAGCGACTTCTCTGAATGTGATTCGGCGATCATTCATAATCATTTTTTTCACGTTTTCATCGGTTGTTGATGTGCTGGGGCGTTCGTCATTTTTAACATTTTTATGGTCATCTTGGAAATGTTTACACTACTCGTAAAACCTTGTTTTACTCCTCGTAGTAAACATAGCCTTTGTTAACATTATACACACTGTTACTAATATTTTACGCAAAATTTAATACAAATTCTTTGATCCATTTTCTTTAACAAATAAAAATCGCCGAGCTCATACAAACACATCTTACCTTAACGGCTGCTACTTAAAAAGTAAGCGAAGAATATAGCTGAAAATTTTATCATATTTTAGAGACATGTGTGTTAACACAATAAAAAAAATGTTGACTCCCAAACATGTGAAATTTTAAAATTCCCGTTACTTTTTGAAAACACCTTGTAATTTTTTAGGGAGAAGTTGGAAATGAAGTTGAAACAGAACAAATTGTTCAAGATCTTGGGGTGAGTTGTCAAAATTATATATATATTAGTTCATTTCTTCAAATGAGAGGTTCAGTTCCTGGTTTGTGGAGTCAAGATATGAGTAAAATGGTACCAAAACCTACTATATCATTTGAATTATCTGATCCATTTCATGAGATATCTGGTTAGTTGCTTTAATTATTTATATATAGTGTTAGAGTGGTTAAATTAAAAATTTAAAAATACGAGAAATAAATTAAGGGAAGTATTTTTGTTTTTGGCTATAAATTGTATAGTATCTGCTTTTAAAATAACCTTTTATTTAATTAAGATATTTTAATTTAAGGTGCCCATTTTAACAATATATATAAAAGATATGGCTCACCGACAGTTATAATAAATTTAGTGAAAAAACGTGAAAAAAAAGTACACGAGTCACAATTAAGTGATCATTTGGTATCCGCTGTGAAATATTTAAATAAGTTTTTACCACCTAGTTATCACATACAGTATATACATGTTGATATGGCGAGAATGAATAAAAGGTAATAAATATTTTTCGTCCTAATAATTTCTATTTAAAATCATTGAATTATGTTATAGTAAAAATGTAAATGTTATGAGACGTCTTGACGAAATTGCACGTATGGCAATTCATAAAACTGGTATGTATATCAATTGTCCACGCATTGCAGAAAGACCTACTTTTGGGCAAGACAAAAATGGAGTCATACTTCAAAATGGAATAATCAGAGTTAATTGCGTCGATTGTTTAGATCGTACTAATACTGCTCAATTTGCTATAGGAAAATGTGTATTAGCTTACCAGGTATGTATTTTTCTATAATTTTATTTTTAAAGATTTATTGTTTTTGTTTAAAATATTGTAGATTGTTATCTTCAAATTTCTTATTTTATAAATTTTCTAAAAATAACATAAATGAATAAAAAATGAAAAACAATTTGCATAATTTGCTTCGACTAAAAATTAAAAAAGCTAATTGATTTTAGTTATGAACAACTAAACTTGCCTATATATTCTTTACATTTTATAGTGTAATAGTTAATTTGAGTTTTTTTTAATAATGTTTTTATAAGTATTTATGGTATTTTTGTTCATATTTTTCTATTTATGTATAATCTAAATTTTTATTAATGTACAGGATTATAGATAATTTTTAACGATAATTTGTACCTTTCCACATTATTTGTAATTGTCTGTAAATTAATTTTATTTAAAATAAGAATATTTTTCTTTTTTCAGCTATATTATTTAGGTCTATTAGAAACTCCATCATTAGAATATGATACTGACTGTGTTAGATTATTAGAAGTATCATATGAAGATCATGGTGATACATTAGCTTTACAATATGGAGGATCTCAATTAATTCATCGTATAAAAACTTATCGTAAAACTGCTCCTTGGACGTCGCAAGGCAATGATATTATGCAAACATTGAGTCGTTATTACAGTAATACATTTTCTGGTTAGCAAAGTAGTTAAATATTTTTAAATATTTCTGTACTTTAAAAAAATATCCAACTATACAAAAAAAAATTGGTTAAGTGTAGATACTGAAAAACAAAATGCTATAAATCTCTTCTTGGGATTATTTATTCCAAATGAAAATGAGCCTGCAATTTGGGAGCAAAACATTGATTATTATTTACATCACCCAGAAACAACGTCTTTCCTCACTAGTGAACGGTTAGAAATTGTGAATATTTATAATTTATAATTTCTTTTAAAATTTATCTTTACGTATTTTGTATGTAAGTTTAATTGTTAAATTAACAGTTAATTATTAACAGTTTTTATGAATATGGGGTTATTAAGTAGTAATCAAATTTCTTTCAGACTTCCATTGACAAGATGGTGGGATAAATGTGTAATGGACTGTTTGCCTTTATCATGCATGGAAAGTAAAAAAAAATATTTGGAAATAAATCCAGCTAGTAAATTAAACGAAGAAGATTATGACAGTTTTGCTCATTTCTATAGAACAGATGTGTTTAGTGTCATGTCAGAAAGTTATACTTTTGAAATTAGCCATTCTGTTAGGTATTTTTTTTTACAGTTATTAATTTATTGCATATTTTAAATACAAATTATTTTAATTATATAAAATTAACTTTTTAGAGATTTTATGCCAAATTGCGTAACAGATTTTAGTCCATTTTCCATGCGTATAAGACCAGGTAAAAAACGTGAACAAATATGTGACAAAACTAGAAATCCTTCAATGACAGGTCATAGCTCTACAAATTCAATTAATTCAAGTAGCAGGTACATATATCAATTATGAAATATCAGTTTCCAATTTGTACTTTTACAATATAACTTCATAATTTTTAACTTTTAATTATGGTCAGCTTATGCATATATAATAATTATTATTATTAAAAAAAAATTGAGAGAAAGAAAAACTCGAATTGATTTAATATTTTTCGAATTAAATGTGGTAGAGGTTTTACTATACATAATACATAATTGATTAACAAAAAATAATTATTACATTTAATAGTAATAAAAGAAATAAAATAACTGTTTGTATTAAGTTGTGGCAGTTGTGAAAGTGACGAAGATATTTCATTTTCAAAACGTATAGAATCAATGAGTATTGCTTCTAAAGATAATTCTATTACATTTGATCAATTACAAACTGAACAGAATAATTATGGAATTAATTTGACTACAGCAAAACCATCAGAACTTGCCATATACAAAAAGTAATTTTTTATTACTTAATACCTAAGGATAATTTATTATTAAAGGTTATAATAAACAGTCTTATAATTTACATTTTTTGTCTTTAGTTAAATTGTTATTTTCCAAAGCAATTTATTTGTAATTTATTGGTTTTTTAGATTTGAGGGAAAGGTGACAAATATTAGTTTTCAATACGTTTTCAAAATTAAAAATAAACAGCTATATATATTTATTATATATGTGTTAATATAATAATAGTAGTAATACATTTTTAATTTAAAATGATATTTGAAATTATCTTGCAATAAATATATGAATCAAATATTTATATTACTAAAATTTTATTATTGTATTATTTTTATTATTTGATTTTACTAAAAAAAATTTCAAAACCAATTTTGTTGATAATTTATTTTAATATAGTTGTTTCCAAATGATCACTGTTTGTTTCATTGGCTTATTCTGTAATAAATGAATGTTTTATTTTTTTTATTTTAACCAACAGCTTAATTATTTGTTAAAAAAAAATTATTGGTATAAATATCATCAATTCATACACTATAAAATTTGTGTTTATGTTTGTATATTAATATTTCTATTATAATGAATATAATTTTTCAGATATATACTAACTGCAATAAATCCATCGAGTGTTTTGGTAGTGACACCGAATAGTCGATTGAAGTACAATAGTTCATATAGTATTCCTGTACCAGAAGTTAGTTTGTCAAATATTGCTTTATACGAATCATATATACAAAAAGGATTAGTAGGTGAACCAATCTGCAGCGACGAAATTATTTATCATTATAAGGATTATGTTCAATGTAGTTGATGTTAGCTGTCACAACTACTATATTAAATAACTATTATGTGTTACTTTGTATAATGTATTCGATTGTTATTTATTATTTTTTTCAATGATATATTATGAATATTATGCACCTACCTTATGCAGTATGTGTGTGTATATATATACACACATTATATATACACATTATATATACACATTATATACATTATATACATATTATTATTATATACACATTATAAACATTATATACATATTTTTTTTATATTTGCATGTACCAAACAATCATACTTTTAGCTTTCAAATTGTCGTTTAATATAAATGACAAATTTATTGTTAAACAGTATTAAAATACACATTGGTGTCTGAATATCTTCCTTCATTGATATTTTGGAACGTAACAAAATATTTTTTTTAAATTTTCATTTGTAAATATGTTTATGTATATGTCCATTATATTTACGTAAATGAAAAAAATTAATTTTATTGTAAACTTGTATTTATATATAGGCGTACTTTTTCACGAATGTTTATTTGAGTTAAATATTTTCATAAATTAATTGTAAAATAAAAGAACGTATAAAAACAAAATTGGTTGGTAGCGTTTCAAAAACCAGGGATAAAGATAAACGGATGATTACTTCACGTACATTTTATATTCTAAACATACAATATGTTGCGCCAATGTATATAAACAAACATATTATTTTGTGCACAAGTATGTACTATCGTTATTTATTATTATTTACTATTTATTATTCTTTATTATTCAGAAAAAAAAACTATTTCATTATGTCGATAGTTTTATTAAAAAAAAGGATTTCACTAAATTGTTCGTATTCGAGTACTTTTCTAAATATTTTTGAAAATATGCGTTCAATTTTGTGTTCCAAATACGATTTTGCATTTGTATTCGTGTTGTGGAATATTATTAACAATCAAAAAATAAGAATATTTGGTTCCATCTCTTGGTAAATTAGAAACTGTTTGTAAAGTATGTCAAGTATATCGATAGACTATTGACCGATTGATCTTGTTTTCATTATCATCACATAACGATGTTAACCCATGTACGTTATATTTTTACAAATATACTTTGTTTTATTAAAATACAAAGAAAATTGTTTTCAAAATTATCGAAAATTGAGAAGTATTCGAATAATTTAAAAATATCATTTAGGTTCGAATAAATATTCTACGTAATTAATAATTTCCATTATTCGAGTACATATTTTGAATGTTTCTCGAGGTTCGGTATCGTTTCAATTAACACGAACCGTGTTGCGTTTTTGTCGTCTCGTCGTTTATGGACTATGACATCGGGACTGATAATGACGATGGAGCGTCGTCGACGGCGTACAACTATTTGGAATTATTAATAAATGAACCTCCGTTGGGTGTACCAATGTTGTGACCGACTATAATTTTGTCCGATAAAAGTGACGTCTATTTCATACGTGTTAGTTCGTCGGTATTTCGCCCGTTTGTACATTCCTTACGTTATTCTCGTTACATTAACCGAACCTTTTGTGCGCGACAAATATCGTCGCTGCTTAGTTTACGCACTCCCGTGTGCACCTATACGTCTGTTGGTGCGTTGTAAGTCGCGCGTTGCCGCAACAACCGTTCACATAGTTCGGAAGGTAACGAACAAATTGTAATTCTCGTCACAATGTTGACGCGCGTGTTGGAACGAGGTGGTCGACGATGTTTAAGGAATCAAATGTTCGTATTACGAAATCTGTACCGCTTTTCCGAAGACGAATTGCTGTTTTGCGCCACGATTTTGAAAACTGGGTTAAATTATTGGCCCGCGAAACGACATATTGCGTAACTAGATCCCGCCGAATAAGATTTTCGTTTTTAGTAAACATTTGATTCCTCTTATTATAGCGCCGAAGTGTTTCGGTTTAGTTTCCACGTAAAAATTTGTGTTTGACGCGTAAGCAATGAGTTCGCGGCATTACCTAAACGTTAAGCTTTCCAAACAAGAAATTATTACGAATAATACGCGTATTTTATTAATAAATCGTTTTGTTCGGGTTATTGCAGATGATTCTCTATTTGATGCCTACGTTCATTTTGGTTACTAAGGCGCCCGATAAACATTGTTAACCCGTTGGGTCCTCGTGTCTTGCTATTGTAAATGTAACTAACGTTTCAGCTTCGTGATCAATAGTGCAGTTTTGTGTTTACGTTACGTAAAACTTTTAATATTATACCTAAAAGTCGATTTTTCTTCACTATTGGAGAAGTAAGTATAATAATAATATAACTACGGCGTAATCTCCGTAATTTTATATACACGGGACCAAAGTGTTATTGGATTAATAAAAAAGCCGGATCACCGAAAATATTGTTTATTTTTTTGACAGTGATTACTTCTTCATATCAGTTAAGCCAGTATAAAAAAAAATCATTAAACATGCTTATTATAAAAAATTATTTATAGATTGTATGTACTGATAATAAAGGTTAAAAAAAATTTTTTTTGACATATATATATATATATATAAAAATTTAATTTGTTCAACTTGCAATTAATTCTTTACGGGTACATGTTTTTATTTTTTAAAAATCGTCGAGATTTTAGTGATAAATATTTCGTATATTGTATACTCCTTTAAAAAAAAAGTAAACCCAAGTTTCTGGGGTACGTCTGACAATAACCGAATAACAGAGATTAAAAAAGCTGTTTATTTGCGTGCATTACGATTACAAATAGTTATACTTTATAATAACATTTTTAGGATATGGACACGAATATGATTATATTTAGTAATAAGTGGAGCGTTATCAACTGTGACGATCAAAAAAAGATTTCTGGAGAAGGAGCTTTGGTGTACCCTCCGTTGTTCTGTCTTAATACATGGACTAAATCTGTTCCTTTTTGTGTAATTTATTTATCGTTAATATTACCAATTAAATAGAAAAATAATTTTTAAATATACCGACGTTTTTACTGTAATAGCATAGAATTAATCAAGATACGCCTTCGATGTCTATTGGTCGTAACTATAGACTAGAACTTGAAAAACGGTTACGCGAAATCCATACAACTAGGGATAATCTTTCGAGTTTGAAAATAGTAGATAAACGAGATAATTGTACGAAACCTACCGTTCTTTTAAATAGCAAAAAACGTAAATCGAAAAGTGAATTCGACGTCGAAACAAAAAAAAATAACAAGTCTTCTGGTTTCGTATCTTTAGCGGTAAACCAGTAATAATAATAAAAATAACGATAACGTTTTATAATTCGTTTAAATTTACTAATCGATCGATACTTTTCGTTTTCAGGATTTGTTGTCGGGAAAATATTACAAAGATAAATTAGAGGAGAGGGAACGAAAAACGTTAATGATGAAAAAGAAAAAAGAAAAAGCTACAGAGAAACCTCAGTTACCGTTAAAGTAATTATGTTTTATAATTTTATACGTATTATTATTATTATTTATATACGTATTTATAATTTACGTTTATGTTTCTCTTAGTTATACTTCATTTTTACAAGTTGGTTCTGCATTGAGTCCGGATGAACAGTTAAATATATTAATAACTAAATGGAATAAAGAAAAAATTAACGAGATTATGAGTAAAGAAGACGACGAAAGAATTAAATATTATTTAAACGAAGTAATATAATATTTTATATATTAAGTAATTAGTTATTGCTTATTCGTTCATCAAAATATTCAGTTAATTTCAGTATATTTTAACTATACTTGTGTAACTTAAACGAATATATTTCGAATTTCCATTTTGATTCAATCGTAGCCAGTAGGTATGTTTTACAGGGATATTAAGTATGACGTGTTTTACTTAGTTTTATGCTATAAGATGTATTGGTTAATTTTTCTTTGGAAAATAAATAAAATAATTTAAATTTCTATAAAAAAAATTATAAAGAAAAAATTCCAACGAATTGTATAATTTCAATTTTCATTATAAGTAGATACCTAATAAATTGATAAATATAACTCTAGGTATATTTTGAAGTTAAAAGTTCAATTTGAAATATTTTTGTTCATATTTTATGTCACTTTATTTTAATTAATTAAAATTTTAATAAAACTATTGAATTATTAAAATTTTTGTTTAAGTTATAAAGTGAAATATTTGGAATTGGTTTAAAAAAAATGTTTTTTGATTAATTTATACATAATATAATATAATTTTTTAAATGATAAATTGATAATGTTTATCCAAATAAATTTATTTAAAAAGAGTCAACATTGGTTAAAAATGTTAAATACAATTCGCTCTTTTCCTCATTGCTTGTATTGTATTACAAAAAAAAGTACAATAAATTAAGAAAAATATTTTAAATTTTACTATATATTTTAGGTTATAACTAACGATTTGTATGATCCATATCCAGAACACGTGTTAGAAAACATTAAAAAAAACCGTATTAAACCGATTCTATTACAAAAGTAAGTTACCATTATATAGGCATATATTATCAGCGTTAATATTAAAAATAATTTAATCATTTTAAAGAATAAATTATATCAATTGTTTTAGTAAAACAATATAATTGCTCGGTTCTAATAAAATATATAATAACATGATCCTTATGAATCTCAATCCTTTCGCAGTTTCATGTAGGAATATATTTTGTTTTATATTTTTATATATATATATATATGCGCTTATTAAATATAGGTATACATAAATATATATTAAATACGTAATTTTGCACTAACATTAGCATGTAAAAAAAATTCTAAATTTCTTAACTTGATTAGTTATGTAGTACTTAAATAGTAGAGATTTATAACACATGTTATATAGATAATTAATAGCTTACGTAATTTTAAATTAAATATTTCAATTACATTACTAAACTATATGATCTATAATTTCGTTAAGGCATTATTTTGTGATGGTGAAATTGGAAAATGAAATACGAAAGAATTACGAAATTGCGTGCCGAAAAATACTGTTCGATTATATAATGATGGATCCAGACGAATTAAAACGAATTAGAATAACAAATTATTGTAGTCCAAATTATTCTTCAATGCTAATTAGAAGTCCAGTCCCGTGGCATCATATGACAATAATTCAAAAGGAACAGCTAAGACATAATTTGTATATTTTTAGAGAATCTATATTGAAGTTGCATAATGTATGGACGAAGTAAGTGTGTTGGTTAATGCGATGTTCTTTATTGAAATATTTCTTATACGATTTAAAATATTTTTTTATAAGGTATTCTAAAGGTTACATATTTCCAATAAAAAGCTTAAAAAAAGCTGGTATGCCTATACAGCCGAAATCTTTAAAAGAATTTTTGGAAAAATCGTGCGAAAAATTTCGACACAAACTAGTAAAAGAGTACGACATAATTTTTTATTTTTTATTGATTATAAATGTAATGGATAGATGTGCATAACGTGGCTGGGAAATACTTTAATTAAATGTTTTTAAATATCCTAATGAATCGGTATTTTTGTGATTTACTCGAATAATCGAATATATATTTTTATCAGAGTTACATATTGTAAAAAGTGTGGATTACGCGTGATTTAATGTATTATTAGACCACTTTTCATAATATAGTAATATAGTATATGTATATTAATTTTTCGAATCGAAATAGATGGATTGTAGAATGTGCTGATTTATTTGTGAAGACAAAAGACAATTATCCCGATATACTACCAACACAAGGCATTAAAGCATCTAAACACCAAATACAAAAATTTTTTGATTGTGTTGCCGCTACTATGTCTAGACAGTTAAGGCAACTCGTTTTCAAGTCATTGAAACATTTTATGAACAAAATACTTGAATATAAGGTTAGAAGAATAATATATATGTATTTATTTCACTTCTTTTAATATTATTTTTAATATTATTAATAAAAAATGTTTTAATATTTAATCGTAATTTTTAAGGGTTTCATTTTAATATAAAAAAAAGTAACAACAGATTAAAAATATAAATTAGTAAAGTAAAATAAAAAAGCTCACAAAAATGATTTTGAAACTATCCTGTTAATAAATCTATATTATTTGGTTATCATTGTAAGGTAAACTTAAATTGTTAATTTTTAATGTCCGATTAAATAAAATATATTTTATATATCACTAAGTAAAAACTTTAAATTTTATAATTATTTTTTATTTAAATAGGTCTATAAATGGATATTTTTTGTAATTGATAATTGTTGCTTAAGCTTTATTTCAAATACTTAATACAACTTTAAATAGTACACTAGAAAATTATCTACTATGTTTACGTAATATGTTAATATAAAGTATATAATATAATATAAATTATATACATCTTGTAATATTTTGTAATAATCTTAATTTATAACTTTATTTTGGTGTTTTAAAACAAGAATATATTAACGTAGTATTATTACTATTTGTGTAACTGAAAAAAAATGATTAGCGCTTTAGAATTTAAATATGAGATAAATTGTGTTTAAAATGATTGTTAATAGAGTTGAAAGATTAAGTAGTAAAACTTTTACTATATTTTTACTTATAAAATGAATAGTTAATTGAAATAGTTATAAATACGAAATAGTTTGTTTCTTTTTATTGAAAATTAAATACTTGGTTCTTTTATAAAAAAATCGGGAATTTGATTTTTTATTTTAATTTGCAAATATTTAAACCTAACGGTAAATATGATTATATAAAATCGTAAAAAGTTAAAATTTTAAAATTTAATTTTTATATTAATCGCTTAATATTTACTATTATAATTATTAATTTATATATTTAGAATGGAAATATAATGGATACTGAATATAAGGATAACATGTTTATTAATTTACCATTTTTCGTACTAAAAGCAGTACCTAACCCAAATTCAACAGAAATATCATTCGAACCTACTCATGAAGAATGTTTAAATCTGTTATTGTCGATCCCACGAAAAATTATTAAATCAGTAGAAGATATTCCAAGAGTAGAACAATTATTAATAAAAGGTAATGTAATTTAAACATTACACAGGTATCAATTAAAATTAGTATATTATGGAGTTAAAAAAATTATTCAACATATTTAAAATTTTAAAGAGTTCAAAGGTGATTCTACAATGGTTTTGAAAAACGTGCATGAGTCAGAAGAGGATGTACAAAATATGTTGATTGAAGTCAGTAAAATTTTAAAAAATAATTTTCCGGGACCAGAAACTTATATAACGTACTATAAGACTTATTCATATTTGTTAAATGGTACAGAAATTGAAGCCTTAAATACATTTTTTGGAAGTGAACCGTTTCCGTTGTTAAATGTATGTATTCCATTATTAAAATGCAAATTAATAGGTACTTAATAATTATATTTTAGGAATTTAATGATTACGTTATTAAGTACGTATCTATTTATAATGATATTCTTAAACTTAAAGATCGAGTGGAATTGAATTTAATAATGTTAGATGTGTCAGAAGTTAATCAAAATTTAAAACACATAATTAAAAGTTTAAAGAATAGAATCATTGATTATTATATGAATTTAACTCAACAAAGTATTACTGGGTAAATATTTGTTTAATAACACATAGTTATAATAATAACAGTAATTTCCGATAAGTAATAATAGCGTTTTTTTTAGAATAAATAGTGCATTTGAACTAATGTCTGCGAAGTCCTCAGAAATGCCTGATACAACTGAAGATTTAGTAGAATTAAGTAATTATGTAACTGAATGTCGGGATTCTACTTTATCAAAAATGAAAGCCCAATTAAGGACAATCGGAGATTACATTATGTTTCTTTTTGAATACACAGAATTTAACGGTAAGTATAAATTATAACTTTGTGGTTTCACAAAAATATAATAATTATTTAAAAAAAAACCCCTTTTCATAGACGACGATATACATTTGTCGTCACGAGTATTTCGATGGCCTCAAGAGATTGAACAATTTTTAGATTTAGCTACAAGTAGAGTTATTCAAAAAAAAGGTGCAGTTGAAGGCCAGTTGAAATCTAAAAAAGCTGAATTCGAATTCGAGTAAGATTGATAAAAAAATTAATTAAATTATTTTCACAGTTGACCGTTTAAATTTTTAGTCTTAAAAATCATTTTAAATTGTTGGAAAATTTAAAAAAAAAAGATCCACCAATATTAACAAACGATGAAATTATAACAGCAACTGAAGAAGTAGAACGCCTTACTAATTTTCTTAAAGAAGATATTGCTACTGCAAAGGTAAGTAAAAAAAATGTTATTATTTTGTTAAATTAATATAAACGTAAAAATTAATTATTAACGTTTCTTAATTAATATTTTGTTTTAACATTTATATTAAGTTAAGCTATCATGTATTGTTATACGAATCATAAAGATATGATAGTTCAGATTCAGATATTTTTATTAAATAATTGTTATAAAATTGAAAAATTCCAGAGTATAAATCATACAGAAAAACTTTTAGATCTTGAAGTTACTCCATATACCCAACTTCATTCAATGGTGGCAGCTAGTGAACCTTTTGACAATTTATGGCACATAGTTCGTGATTTTCATAATTATTATGAAGTATGGTTCAATGGTAAATAAATAAATAAATAAATAAATAAATAAATATATTTATATATTTTTTTTAAATCGAATATAATATATGTAATTATGTTTTAAATTTTAGGACCTTTTCACGATCTGAATGCTATTGAAATAAAGGAAACTGTTGATAATATGTGGAAAACCCTCTACAAGTTAGCTAGAACTCTACAAGATTATCCTGGTTCAAAAAGAGTAGCAGAAATTGTACGTGGAAAAGTAGATAATTTTAAAAAGTATTTACCAGTATTGGAGACAATTTGTAATCCCGGTATTCATGATAGACATTGGACAGAAGTAAATTTAATTAACGCTTAATAGTATTGTGGTTAAAACAAATATAAAATTTAATTAAAAATGTATGTAATAAATAGATAAGCAAAAATGTTGGTGTTGATTTACATCCCAATGATTCATCAACCTTATCAGAAATGATTGAAATCGGTTTACTGAATTATATAGAAAAACTTGAAGAAATTAGCGTCACTGCATCTAGAGAATATTCTCTTGAACATAATCTACGAAAAATGAAAGAAGAATGGTTAAATATTGAGTTCGAATGTACTCCTTATCGAGACAGTGGTGTTAGCATATTAACGTCACTAGATGACATTCAGGTTATGTTAGATGATCATATACTCAAAGCACAGACGATGCACGGATCGGTTTATATAAAACCTTTTGAAGTAGAAATGGATATATGGGAAAAAAAATTAATTTTGATGCAAGAAATTTTAGATCTATGGATTTCCGTAAGCATTAATTAGCGATATATTATTTCAATATATATTTATATTTCGTATTTAAATAGAAAATAATTATCTATACATGTTAGTTTATAATTAATTAAGAAGTTTACTAGAAATAGTTTTAAAACATTATGTTTATAATTCAATAAATATTTTCTTATTTATGAATATATCGGATAATTAATTAACTCGTCAATAACAATTTTTGAAAAATATATAACAATAATTAATTGTAGGTGCAAGGGATTTGGATGTATTTAGGTCCAATATTTAGTTCAGAAGACATAAATCGTCAGATGCCAGAAGAAGCTAGAAATTTTAGAGCTGTAGATGCTATTTGGCGTAAAATTATGATCAATACCGTTAATAATCGAAAAGTTCTTGAAGCTACAAATTACCCAAATATGTTGCACCTGCTAAAAAATTGTAGCGTTATGTTTGAACAGATACAGAAGGGATTGAATGAGTATTTGGAGAAAAAACGTCTTTTCTTTCCGCGGTAATTTATACGACACTACTTAATATTGGATATTTGAAAATATTTTGCAAATTGCAGATTTTTCTTTTTATCTAACGACGAACTCCTCGAAATTTTATCCGAAACTAAAGACCCTCTACGAGTACAGCCACATCTTAAAAAATGTTTCGAAGGTATCGCTAAATTGAACTTTACAAAAAGCATAGAAATAGTGGGAATGATATCTGCAGACGGCGAAGTTGTTGCTTTTAATGGAATAATTTATCCAGCTGATGCCAAAGTAGGGCTTGCTTTTGAAACATAATAGTGAAACGTATTAATATTTTTTTTTAAATAGGGATTAGTGGAAAAATGGTTAATTCAAGTTGAGATTTTAATGATGCAATCAATAAGCGAAATTATTAACAACGCAGTAAAAGAATATAGTCACTCTCAACGTACTAAATGGGTCCTTAAATGGCCAGGAATGGTAGTTTTATGTGCTGCAACTATAAATTGGACCGCGGAAGTAGAGATAGCTATTGAAAAAAAATCACTTTTTGTTAGTGAAGTTTCTGAAATTTAATAATCAATAATTGATCGTTGCCATTATATTTATCGTTGTATTTTCAGGCCTATTTAGCTAAAAGTAACAAACAAATAGACAATTTGGTAAATTTAGTGCGTGGTACATTGAGTAAAGGAGAAAGGGCAACAGTATGTGCGTTGATAGTTATAGACGTGCACGGTAATTAATTAAATAGACGAATAGCGCTTTTAAAAGAGAAATTATAATATTTTATTTTATGTTGTAAGCCCGCGACGTTGTTAAAAATCTCAGTAGTCTAAAAGTAAATAATATACGAGATTTCAATTGGATTAGCCAGCTTAGGTACTATAACAAGGATTCAAAAACTACTGTGTCGATGATAACTACTACTTTAGATTATGGAAATGAATATTTGGGTAATACACCAAGATTAGTTATTACTCCGTTAACTGATCGCTGCTACAGGTTAATAATTATCTAATCTAAGATATTTAAAGTTTTAAAGTAATTGTTTATTATTCGATAGAACACTTATGGGCGCATTAAAATTGCACCTTGGTGGTGCTCCAGAAGGTCCAGCTGGTACGGGAAAAACTGAAACTACAAAAGATTTAGCTAAAGCAATAGCCAAACAATGTGTCGTATTTAATTGTTCCGAAGGTCTTGATTTTAAAGCTATGGGAAAATTTTTTATGGTATACGAATTTAAACGTTTATTATTACACTTTTCATTATAATTATAACGATTTAATATAAAATCAAATTGGTCTAACTTAACTATTTGTCTTAAAGTTTATATAAAATAATTATAAATTATTATATTAACGTAAGACATATTTTATATTTTCTAAATTTTTAAAATATAGGTCAGTATGTAACGAATATATTGAATTAATTAACAATTACTTAAAAATAAAATAAAATAACTTGATTAAATAAATAAGAGGAATTAAATTGATATTTAAAAAAGTTGACATATTACTCATACAATAATATAAAATTGATAGGATATCGTTTATACATATTAAATACAATTATAGTGTCAAGTGTTTCATATTTAATATTTTACAAATAATTTGGTAATTAATATAATTAAAAATAATTAACTCAATAATTTATAAATACCAAATTTCAAATAAAAGTATTAATTCTTTATAAATTGTGTCGATTAAAATTAAAATTGATATATTTTGGGTCATTAGTAATATTATTAAATATTATAATAAAACGATATTTTTGAATACATTATATTGATTTTTCAGAATTTTTAATCTTGTTTAACGATATTATGATGTAAAATTATTTATTGTATTATTCGTCTTGATGTTTTTATATATTAGGGATTAGCTCAATCTGGTGCATGGGCATGTTTTGATGAGTTTAATAGAATTGAGCTTGAAGTACTGTCGGTCATTGCTCAACAAGTGCATACTATACAGTTAGCGATAAAAGCTAAAACCGAGAAATTTATTTTCGAAGGGACAGAATTAACATTAAACCCTACTTGTGCAGTTTTTATAACAATGAATCCTGGGTGAGAATTTAATTTAGTAAATATTAACAATTTATTACAATTATTATCGGATAAAATTGTATAATTTTATAGATATGCAGGACGACAAGAATTACCCGATAACTTAAAAGTTTTATTCCGTACAGTTGCAATGATGGTTCCAGATTATGCTATGATCGGAGAAATATCATTATATTCCATGGGTTTTAGTGATGCTAGAAGGTGGGTATACAAATAAGTTCAAGTACCAATGTACGATATAGGTACATTTATATTTTAGTTTGGCTGAAAAAATAGTAGACACATACAAGTTATGTTCCGAACAATTATCATCTCAGTCACATTACGACTATGGAATGAGAGCAGTAAAATCTGTTTTAACGTCTATAGAAAATTTAAAAATTAAATATCCCGATAAGGACGAAGCGCAAATCGTATTACGAGCCATATATGACGTGAACATGCCGAAATTTTTATCTGAGGTACGAATAATTGCTAATTATTAATTTCAAAATTACCTACGACACTTTTTACTAGGATATAGCACTGTTCATTGGTATATATGGAGATTTGTTCCCTGGCGTTGAGCTTTTAGTACCGGAAAGAGAAGAACTTATAAAAAAAATAAAAACTAATTTAGAAAAAAGGAACTTACAATGTACTTCATGGTTTATGGAAAAAATAATACAAATCTACGAAATGATATTAGTTAGACACGGTTTCATGATTGTTGGTGAACCACTCTCCGGGAAAACTTGCGCATATCAGGTATAATAATTAGTTTACTATACAAACAATGTTAATAATATGAATAAAATAGGTGAAACGTTTACAAGTTTAATTGACAAGTTAATCGCTGAATAGTTTTTAATAATTACAATATTGTTTTAACCGTCTCGTATAGTAAATCGTCATATTTAATATTATTTTAAAAATGTCACGAAGAAAATCGTAATTATATTTTATTTTAGGTTCTGGCAGAATCGTTAAGTGATTTACAATTTGAACGTAAAGCAATAATGAAAGAATTTAAAACTTTGTATAAAATTGTAAATCCAAAATCTATTACCCTGGAACAACTTTATGGGTCGTTTGATGGAGTTTCGCATGAATGGCACGATGGTAAATACGTTATAATAATGATTTCTGTAAAATAACCTCGTTTCAATTATTTTAAATTTTAGGCGTCATAGCGATTATATTTCGCGAATTTGCGAATAATGTATCGAGTGAACGTAAATGGATTGTATTTGATGGTCCGGTTGATGCGATATGGATAGAAAATATGAACACAGTGTTGGATGATAACAAAAAACTTTGTCTAATGTCCGGGGAAATTATTCAGGTTTATATATGAATGATCGAAAGTTTAAAAGCAATCGTATTTTATACGTTAAGTGTATTTATTATTATTATTATTTTTCTACTTTATATTTCTCCATACAGATGAATAATAAAATGAATATGGTATTTGAACCTGCTAATTTGGATCAAGCTTCACCCGCGACAGTATCTCGCTGTGGTATGATATATGTTGAACCAAAAAGGCTCGGGTGGCGTTCTTTTTGGTATTCGTATAAACAAACACTTTGGCCTAAACTTTTACCAGACCAACAAATCATGATGGATGAAATGATTGAATGGTTGGTACCTGCTATATTTGATTTTATATATAGACACTGCAGTTTATTCTTAATGACGTCCGAGAATCATATGTTTAACGTGAGTAATTCATTTTTGATTAATTTACGTCATACTCAATGGTTTATGATGTTTGCAGTCTTTTACTAGATTGATTAATTGTTTGATTAACGAAGAAACCGGAGTTGGTATTGCAACTATATGGTTGGGGTGTATAACAATTTTTAGTTTAATTTGGAGCCTTGGTTCCACAATAAAGAGCGATAGCCGAAACAAATTTGATACATTTTTCCGAAAAATTATTCTCGGCAATATCGACCAGTATCAAAAACC
Source organism: Geopemphigus sp. TES_GeoC_2020 (assembly GCA_025469175.1). Lineage (NCBI taxonomy): Eukaryota > Metazoa > Arthropoda > Insecta > Hemiptera > Aphididae > Geopemphigus > Geopemphigus sp. TES_GeoC_2020. The sequence continues at coordinate 84,891 of JAIPRN010000054.1, forward strand.
ACATACTTTTAAGTTAACGAAAAACCACCTTTTTCCGGACGCTGGTACAATTTATGACTATATATATGATAAAAAAAATAACGGATCTTGGATTTTATGGTCTGAAAGATTAGATATGAAAAGAATTCCATCGGACTCTAGAGTAAATTTATATAGATAAAGAAAAAAAATAATAATTAAGTAAACGACATTTTGATTTATCAACTAATTTTGTTTAGATTAACGACTTAATCATTGGTACAGATGAAACAGCAAAACAACAATATTTTCTTCACATGTTATTAAAAAATGAGATTCCTTTATTGTTCGTCGGGCCCACGGGCACTGGGAAGTCAGTTATAGTACTTGACTATTTAATACATTTGCCGAAAGAGAAATATTTAACTAACGTCCTAAATTTCTCAGCCCGAACTGTAGCTAATAATATACAAGATATAATAATTTCCAAATTAGACAAGTACGATAAATAATGTATAATATATTTGATTGGAAAAATATATTACCTATGAATTATTGTTGTTATTGTACAGGCGAAGAAGAGGAGTATTTGGACCGTCTGTTGGTAAAAAATGTATTTTGTTCATAGATGATTTAAGTATGCCATTACCTGAAAAATATGGCGCTCAACCACCAATAGAATTGTTAAGGCAATGGATTGACCATAATCATTGGTATGACCTTGAAACAATGTCAAGAGTAGATATACTCGATATGGTTAGATTTGTCGATTTATTACTATTATTAATATTATTACGCGATATTCTTATTTCCAGTAGTTTTGTTTAATTTTTAGTTATTTATTGGTGTGCTTCAACCCCCCGGTGGTGGTTCAAATGATGTAACTACTCGGCTTACTAGACATATGAACACCATAGGTATCGATTCTTTTAGTCAAGAAACTATGTCTAAAATATTTACTCAAATTATGGAGTGGCATGTTAACAAAGGATTTTCCGAGGCCATCATATTACAAGGAAAAGTATATTACACAGTCGTATAATTTTGTACAATTAATATACATATTCAAACGAAACATTTTAATTAGAGTGTTGTAGATGCCATACTTTTTGTGTATAAAGAAGCAGTGTCAACATTTTTACCAACTCCTGCAAAATCTCACTATACTTTCAACCTCCGAGATTTTAGTAGAGTTATTAAAGGAATATTGTTATTACCCGCGTCACGGTGTAAAACCCTCGAGAAAATGTTTCGATTATGGATTCACGAAACGTGGCGTGTATTCGGAGACCGATTAGTCGATGACGACGATCGTACCAAATTATTTGATATAATGAAAAACGCGTCTTATAATTGTTTAAGACAACCAATGGACCTTTATCTTAGTGATTTAATGCCAGTCGAAGAGAGTGTTTTAAATTCTGAACATTTACGAAATTTATTTTACGGAAACTATATGGATATAGATAGTAATAAAAATATATATGACGAAGTTCATAGTGAAAAACTGTTAATCCAACGCATGGAGTACTATTTAAATGAATATAACACGATGTCTAAAAGTCCATTGTCAATGGTTATATTTAAATTTGTTATTGAGCATGTATCTCGTGTAAGTAGAGTCTTACAACAAGACAACGGCCATGTATTGTTAGTTGGAATTGGCGGCAGTGGAAGACAATCGGCTTCAAAGTTGGCCACGTTTATTGCCAATTTTAAAATGTTTCAAGTATTTTTCAAAAACGTATACAATTTATATATATTTATACATTGCGTTATTATTTTTATAAGGTGACAATAGGACGGAATTATGGCAAAAACGAATGGAATGAAGACATGAAAAAAATATTAAAATATGCTGGCTGCGAAGGAAAACCAATTACATTTTTTTTATCCGACAATCAAATTGTAGACGAAAGTTTTGTGGAAGACATCAATATATTATTGAACACTGGAGACATACCAAATCTTTATCAATCTGAAGAACGAGTTGACATTTTAGACAAAGTTTCTAATATTGCTCAAAGTCATGTAAGTTATATACCAAACATAGTTTTGTAAATAATGAGATACATTGTGTTATCAATATATAATTGGTTTTTAACGATATATTGAATCCCATTTGGGTTAAGCAAAATTTGTTTTTAAACTGCACAAAATAAGATAAAGATATTAAATAATTAAATAACTCGGGTATATTTTTGACGATTTTATATTTTAAATTAGAATTCAGGAAAAACAATTTTAAATATATAAAATAAATACTTTTACTACGTTAGTAAAAAATAATTTATTTATATCATAATATTATTGCAGATGTCAAAATTTAATTATATATATATATATATATATATATGACGTGTATAAATATATACAACGGGTATTGAGAGTGAAAATAAATAATTATATTTGTTACAGAGGAAAAAAATTGAAACGACACCTCTTGCTTTATACAATTTCTTTATTGAAAGAATTAAGGAAAACCTTCATCTTACGTTAGCTATGTCACCAATTGGTGATGCATTTAGAAACCGTTTAAGAATGTTCCCTTCACTTATAAATTGTTGTACAATTGACTGGTATATATTTTTTAAAAATAAATTTATTTATAAAGTGAATTGTCAACGGAATCGAATTCACTTAATTCGAACATATTTTATAAATTATTATCGACTAGGTTTACTGTCTGGCCTGAAGATGCTCTTGAAAAAGTTGCCGAATATTATTTAAAAGATATGTCTATCAAACATGATATTGCGGCAGCATGTGTAACAATTTGTAAAGAATTTCATACAACAGCCAGAGACGCTTCTGATAAGTAATTAACTTGTTCGCAAATCTGAATATTTTTGAATCATTATTTTACTAATGGAAAAAATGTTAAATGACAAAAAATAATGTTTTAGATTTTATTCGTTATTAAAGAGGCATATTTATGTTACGCCTACTTCATATTTAGAGTTAATCAAAACATTTCAAAATTTACACATGAAGAAGGTAGATCAAATTACGACTTTACGTAATAGATACGAGACAGGTTTAAAAAAGTTAGACTTTGCCGCTGGTCAAGTATCTGTTATGCAAGATCAATTAACAGATTTAAGGCCCAAATTAATAGAAACATCATTAGAAACTGAGGCTCTTATGGTTAAAATTGAACAAGACACAGTTAAAGTAGAAGCTAAAAAAGAAGTAATTTTTAAATTAAATTATAAGTACACGTTATACACATAGTCAGTATTTAAATATATAATCATAATAATATTTTAGATAGTAGGCGCCGATGAAGCTCTTGCTAATGAAGCTGCAGCAGCGTCTCAAGCTATTAAAGATGATTGCGAAACTGATTTAGCCGAAGCCACTCCCGCCTATGAAGCAGCTGTTTCAGCGTTAAATACGCTTAAACCCGCCGATATAACTACAGTTAAATCAATGAAAAACCCACCGTACGGCGTGAAATTAGTGTTAGAAGCAGTTTGTGTAATGAAAGGCATTAAATCTGAACGAAAGCCAGACCCAAGTGGTTCTGGCCGAATGATTGAAGACTTTTGGGGACCCTCACAAAAGCTCATTTCAGATACTAAATTTCTAGAAAGCTTAAAAACGTATGACAAGGATAATATAGATCCCGCAATTATGAAACATATACGAGAAAAGTAATATTTGGATATTTCGCTAGTGTATAAATAAACAAATGTTCGTTTACAGGTACATTCGTGATCCAGACTTTAATCCAGTTAGTATCAAATCGGTTTCTAATGCTTGCGAAGGACTGTGTAAATGGGTGCGAGCGTTAGACGTGTATGATAAAGTAATAAAAATTGTTGGACCTAAAAAAGAAAAACTTCATCAAGCGGAAACTGATTACGCAATGCAAATGGAAAAACTTAACGAGAAAAGAGCAGAATTATCTAGTGTATTGGGTAAGCTTCAAACATTGAGAGACGAACTTGCCGAAAAAACGAAAGAAAAAAAAGAATTGGAAGACGATATTGACATGTGTTCACAAAAATTGACCCGAGCCGAACAATTAATTAGTGGATTGAGTGGCGAAAAATATAGATGGAGCCAAACTGCTAAAGAGTTACAGTCAACTCTTGAAAACGCAATTGGTGATGTTTTGTTATCTGCTGGTGTTGTTGCTTATCTTGGAGCATATACAGTGGACTATAGAAACGTTGGCGTTTATTTTATATAAATAATTTTTGATCGTGTTCGTCAAAATATATTTTGCAAAAAAAATTTCAGGCACTTATTAAAGAATGGAACCGAAGGTGTTTAGAGATAAATATTCCATGTTCGAAACAGTTTTCATTAATACATACTCTTGGAGAACCAGTGTTAATTAGAGCGTGGAATATATTTGGACTTCCGGCTGATAATTTTTCAATCGAAAATGGGATTATTATATATAGTTCTAAGAGATGGCCTCTAATGATAGATCCTCAAGGTCAAGCAAATAAATGGATAAAATTAATGGAAAAGGAAAATAACATTTCAGTAATTAAAATGTCAAATTCGAATTATACAACTACGTTACAATTGGCTATTGAAAATGGTTTACCGGTTCTTTTAGAAAATATCCAAGAAGAGATTGATGCTACACTTGGTATAATATCGTATATTATTAATTACAATTTAGCGAATTTAAATTCTATTTGAACATATTAAATAAACGTTAAAAACGTATTAATGTTTGTCGTAGATTCAGTATTATTGAAAAACATCTATAAACAAGCAGGAATCGATTATTTAAGATTTGGAGATAATTTGGTGGAATATAATCCTTCGTTTAGATTTTATATCACAACACGACTTCGAAATCCTCATTATTTACCAGAAATTTCTGTTAAAGTAAATTTATATTATTTATATCTTGTTTAATTTAATAGCTTCGATTATTATTATAATTCTTTTCCTTCGTTTTTATTTAGCGTTACAATATATTTTAATATACTAGGTAATTGTTTCGTTAAACATTTATCCACTTTATGTATTTTTATTATTATTTTATCAAATAAATAAAAATCATAAGTATAAAAATAATTTTATAATTGAAAATATTTTAACTAAATTAATTTAATTTCTATTCTATGAACTCCATATCAATTTCATAATAGTTAAAAACCTATGTACAATACTTTATGGATAATGCTTTTGTTAATAATTATTCGTTGAATAACAACTTATCAAAATGTTTTATGTAGTTTTCTTTTTGTAAGAAATGAATTTTTAATGTAATTTAGGTAACTATACTAAACTTTATGATTACGCAACAAGGATTGCGAGATCAATTGCTAGGAATTGTTGTTGCTAAAGAACGACCGCAGTTAGAGGAGAAAAAAAACGAATTAATCATTCAAAGTGCCAAAAATAATAAATTGCTTAAAGACATCGAAGATAAAATTCTGTACGTACTCTCATCATCCGAAGGAAATATCTTAGAAGATGAATCAGCTATAAAAGTTTTATCTTCGTCAAAAGTATTTTGAATTTATTTATTTTTAAAAATGTAACGCGTTGCATAATTCGTAAATCAATCATTTTGTAGTCTTTATCTGCTGAAATTCAATTGGAACAAGAATCCGCTAAAGTAACTGAAAAAGAAATTGACGTAGCTCGCGATGTTTATATTCCTGTATCTAAACATTCTTCAGTGTTATTTTTCTGTATCACTGATTTAAATAATATCGATCCAATGTATCAATATTCGTTATCGTGGTTTATAAACCTATTTAATCAGGTAAGTGGTATAATAAAAGATTCATCATAGATTTTCCGTTTGTTCCAAATTGTTTATATTATTTTAGTATTATACATATACTTGTATATATGAATATCGTTAGTTTTCTTTTTTTTATATAGTTTATAAAATTATAGTTATATTTATTTAATAATAATTCAATTTTTTTTTCGACAGTCAATTATACAGAGTGAAAAATCAGACGATATCAATGACCGGATAAATATTTTAAATGACTATTTTACGTATAATATTTACCGGAATGTTTGTAGATCGCTGTTTGAAAAAGACAAACTTATTTTCTCATTCATTTTAACAACTGGAATTCTTAGGTCTAAGGTAACACGTTTTAACGTATAATTAAATATACGCGCGTGTGTGTATGTGTTCTTATTAAATTCGTATTACAGGGAGAACTTGATGACGAATTATTTACGTTATTTCTTACTGAAGGAGTTGGATTGACTAATTTACATCCAAATCCTTCTAAATGGTTAACTGATAAATCATGGACTGAAATTGTTCGAGCGTCGCAATCACCGAAGTAAATTTATTAATATAGTTATTAATTAATTTCAATATATAGTTTATAATAATATTAATTAATAATTGAAAACGTAATGACGTAGATTATTTTTCATAATTATTACTGATATACCAAAGCTATAATTATAAAAATATCTCGGATATATTAAAAATAAAATATATTAGTACAATAGCCAGGTTTATTACATTATAAATTTACCCGTTTAAATAATATTTTTTTTTAAACTTACGAGTTCTATCAAATAATTAAAGTTTTTTGCGTATAAGTTTGGCATAATATCTCGTGGAATATGATAAAAAAAATTAATTTTTATGTTTTAATCGACCGATTATGTCTAAAAACATTTAATAATGATTAATTTGTAAAATTATTTATGGTATTCTGCGTATCTACACAAGTGTTTCGCTTAGTGAAAGTATGTATATCCAATAAGTTATTGATATCGAATTTAAGATTCATTCATCCAAACTGTAATTTTGTACTCTATAAATATTTGATTTAATATAAATTATAGATTGAATCAGTTTTATAAGTCAATAATTGATTCAACCGATGAGTGGAAACAATGGTACGACTCAAAAAATCCACAAGATTTACCTATTCCAGAACCCTATGAAAATGTTGGTGGCCTCGAAGAACTTGTTATTGTAAAGTGTATTCGTTCTGATAAAGTTATTCCCTTTATTCAGGTATACATTTAATATAAGTTACGTTTAATTTTATTTCTACGCGCTAGCAATTATTTATTCGAAATTTAAAAAATATTTAGCAATTTATTATAAGTAATATGGGCTGGAAATACATTGAGCCGCCATCGTTCGACTTAGAAGATTCTTATAAAGATTCAAACTGTTGTACTCCATTGATATTTATACTATCACAAGGAACGGATCCAATGTCAAGTTTGATTAAATTTTCCGAAGCGAAAAAAATTAATCTGGCTGATCTATTAACAATTTCTCTTGGCCAAGGACAAGTAAATTATATAACAATTAAAATTGTAACGTAAATTTAAAATAACGGCGGATATTTTGACTATAGGGTCCGATAGCTGCTAATTTAATAAAAACAGGCGTTGAAACGGGTCAATGGGTTGTGTTACAAAATTGTCATTTGGCTGTAAGTTGGATGAAAGAACTCGATCGCATTTGTGATGAAGACATTACACCTAGTCGAACGCATGAGTCATTTCGTCTCTGGCTCACTAGTTATCCGTCTAGTCATTTTCCCGTGTCTATACTTCAAAATGGTAAAGTTAACGTTAATGGGCAAAATATTTTATTTAAAGTTCTTCGCGCTCGTAATGTCAGGAATTAAGATGATAAACGAAGCTCCAAAAGGTCTTGGTACGAATTTAATGCGTTCCTATACAACAAGTCCGATGAATGATCCAGAATTTTACCTCAGTTGTAAAAACAGTTTTGATTTGAGGAGGTTATTGTTTTCGCTGTGCTTTTTCCACGGACTCATTCAAGAACGTCGAAAGTTTGGATCACTCGGTTGGAATATTCCCTACGAATTCAACGACTCGGATTTATCTATTAGCGTGATGCAATTGCATGTATACAATTGTTTAACTTTTAATTCACCCGCGCCAAAATGAATAGTAATCGAAATTTTTGGCGTTATCCAGATGTTTTTAAACGACTATGACGAAATTCCATACACAGCTTTACGTTATCTAATCGGCGAATGTAATTACGGCGGTCGTGTGACCGACGACAAAGATAGACGTCTATTGATGTCTCTATTAAAAATATTTTTCAATACAAACGTTATCAATGATAAATCGTAAGTAGAGTTTTGAAAAAATCCTTTCGCGTTTAACTTCAGATCATTAATATTTCGAGTTGTAGAGCACTTTTTAAATGATTAATATTGTAACAGTATGATGAAGTTAAAATATGATACTTTTAACATCTATATTTACACATAAACTTTACATCTTTGATTATTTTAAATTTACGTGTAAACTCTAATTGTTTTTAGAATACTATATTATCTCAGATAACACACTTCGATGAGAAATTATATAACCAACGTCCACGTGTTTTATTTTGAAAAAATATGGTTTTCCGTTTGGATTTTTGCTAAAAAATTTTTTCGAATTATTTGGTTAGTCAAAGCTATACGTAAAACGAGATATTGAAATTTAAAATTCATACCTATATATTTCGCTATGTGTCTTCTAATAGATTCTTCGTAAATTATTCCTATTTATAGGGCTATTATAATTATATATAATTCAACTTTCTAAATAGAAATAAATTAGAAATTACGGTACCGATTAACGAATAACTCTTCTTTTTCGTTTACTCCTTCGAAGTTTGTTTATTCTAATCGCACTTATTTTGTACGTTTTCGACATTTTAATTTTCGCGACGATTTACGTTATAGATACACGTTTTCTGAAAGTGGAATTTATCATGTCCCGAAAGACACGAGTTACGACGAGTGTTTAGATTATATTAAGTCTTTACCTATGACGCCACAACCGGAAGTATTTGGATTACATGAAAATGCGGATATAACGAAAAACAATTACGAAACGTACATGGTTTGTACTGTTTATAGATTAACGATCGTTATACTTCGTTTCGTGAAATCTAATTGAACGCTTATATTCGGAACGAATACATTCGTTGGTTTATAGTTGTTGAATGGCACCATTTTGACTCAGTCGCAAATTGTAACGGGAGGCAGTGATAAGGATACAGAAAAGAAAATTATCGAGTTGGCTAGTAACATCGCCGAAAATATACCAGAATTGTTCGACGTGATCGCGGCCGATGTAAAATATCCAATAAAATACGAACAGTCAATGAATACTGTGATAAGACAGGTATGGTTTCTTCTATTACGTTACACGTGGATTAAGTGTACGTCGTTATTTTTATTCGATAATTCCTATTATGTATCTTAAAAAATGGTTTTTAATTCCATATAGGAATTGATACGTTTCAATAAATTACTGATAATTATAAAAACGTCTTTGGTCGAAGTACAGAAGGCTATCAAAGGTATCGTCGTCATGTCGGCCGATTTAGAAGAACTGCACACAAGTTTAGTCATCGGACGAGTGCCAGCTAGTTGGATGAACAAATCATACCCTTCTTTGAAGCCGTTGGGTGGTTACGTAAACGACTTATTGCTAAGGTGAATTTCCTTTCGGTTTACGAAATTAGTTAGTTAATAATGAACGACGATTTTAGACTAAAATTCCTACAAGATTGGCTCGACAACGGTATACCGAACGTTTTTTGGCTTTCCGGATTTTATTTCACTCAATCTTTTCTGTCGGGAGTGCTTCAAAATTTTTCACGCAAACACAGAATACCAATAGACAAGCTCGGATTTGAATTTGAAGTTACTGTTTATGAATCAGAAACGGAAGTCGCAGACGTACCCGAATGGGGAGTGTATTGTCGGGTAATAATCGTATTTCGTTAAATCGTTTAATTTCCGTTAATATTTTAAAATTTAGTTTCGTTTCTACTAACGAAGAAAGTGCATTGTAGCCTGTCTATTAATAACATACATTTAATTTACAGCGTGTAATTTAAATGTGTTATTAACGTTTTTTTTTATAGATATACAATTTGTCGTTTTATTTTAAACATTTTAAACGACGAATTAGATAAATGCCATAAAAGATCCATATGTTTATGGTATATTAAGTTATTAAAACTATCTAAGATCTAAAATTTAAGAGAACGTCAGCGCTTTATTTTGTTTTTGTTACTTTTATTTATTTACAAGCGTAACGTAAGAAAACATGTCCAGGGTAAATGGTCGTTAATCACGTGAATTATTTAAAAGTGAAATTATTTACTATGAAAATGAGAGAAAATTCAATTTTTGAAAAAAACGTATGTGTTTTATCTAAATATTGAAACATATAAAAAGATAAACAATATTAAACAAACGTGCGATTTATTTTTAATTCCGCTTAAATAAGATCGGGTTATAAAGTTAAACACAACGCGACTTAATGTATAAAATAAAATAATTAATCAATTTATTTCTGTTATATGTATATATTTATATAGATTGGTAATTTGTTATTAATTCGTTTAAACGTTTCATATTTTTTTCACGCTTTCGTAATTTTTTTCGTAATAATAAAGGAGAAATTGAAGACTGAAGAATTCAGCGTTTTCGTAAAGGTATACACACGTGTTATACGTTTTAATTTACTATAGATATATATATTTATTTGTGTAGTGAAATTAACGAGTTTCAATAAGTAGTTTTAGTGATATTATTTCGCCGTTAATAAATGTTCAAAGTATTAAGAAATTTGCACCCAGTAATATTTATATCGAAAGTAGTAATATTAATAAATTACGTGACGTTTATTTTAATACTATCGCAATAGTACATATCGTTTAAGGCGTAAACGATAGATAAAATGTAAACATTAAAAAGTAAATAAAGTGTTCTAGTTTATGAATGTTTACATACTTTACGTAGTAAATATTGAATTAGGTAAATGTATAATTTAAGTAATCGCGCTGGTAATTAATTTATCAATTCGTAAGTTATATGCACGCGCACACAATACGCTTAGTGAGATATGGTCGCGAAGGTCGATTACGTAAGTTTAAAAACGACAAAAAAATGGTTTTTTTTACCGACTCTAATAACGTTAATATAATATTTCTTATACCGATCTAAAATGTTTCCAGGGTTTGTTTTTAGAAGGAGCCAGATGGGATAGGGAATTGAACGTATTGAACGAATCTTATCCGAAAATTATTTTCGATACTGTACCGATTATTTGTTTGAAACCCGGAATTAAAGTAAAGTCTGAACTTTTATGTATTGTGTATTCGTTTTTGAGAGCGGATATATAAAAGACGCGAAAGTAATCGATTATTATTGTTAATAATTTTTAGTCTAAATTCGAGGAGAAATCGTATTACGAATCGCCCATCTACAAAACAAGCGCTCGTCGTGGTGTTCTTTCTACTACGGGTCATTCGACTAATTTCGTTATGTTTATGGATTTCCTAATTGATCGGCCGAAAGAGCATTGGATCAACCGAGGCACTGCTTGTTTATGCCAATTGGACAATTAGTTACGAAACAACTAGAAATTGTACTAAACGAGCGATATTTCTCGTTGGTTTTAGTGCCGTTATGAAAACAAATATACTTACGCCTAACGACGGATAAATACAAATTTATCATTTTTAAATCGAAACGATTTGATTATATATATATATACGCGAACATGTAACGAAACAATTCGGAGAGATATACTCGTGACGAATTATTATCGTTTATGTGGATATTTTTTTTTTGTTAGCCGTAGACGCCGAAAAATATTTCGTTTTCCTTATTTCGAAGTTCGCGTCTTTGTAATCTCGTATTTCGGTTGGACGCCATTTTGTTCGGCTTTCATTCGATGTCGTGTACCGTTTAATGTGTTTCGAGCAACAAAAATGTACCGTCGTGACGCGATCCGATTATCAATTACGTGCGCCCGTAGGCGTTAAACTAGTCGGAATAAATGAACCACGTACGGGTAGTCCGCCGACAACAAATCGCTACGAATTCGCGGTATATTCGTTTCGAATACACTCGTCAGCCGTCGTAACGATTTGAAAAAGTGACCGCCGGATGAAGTGAACAACCGTCGTATAAAATCACAACCTCTGTTCACAAACACTCCGTCCGGTATGACGGTAATAATAATAATTACGGCGTTTTTCCGTTTTTGTAACGCCGAACGCGTACGGCGACCTATTGAAAATTGTCTGTGGCTCGCCAAAGTGGCTGCGACCATTGCCGCGAATGGTCCATTGTACGATCGTGACGGGACGACGCGTACCCGTTATTTTCTATTCGATTTTCTCGAAAACACTCGACGGAGAAACGAGCGAAGTTTTACACATCCTACCCCACTCCTCCTAACGTTGTTACGCGAACGAAACGGAACGATTTCCGTCGATCCGACGAGCGTGTGTAGGAAAACGAAAAAACAACACCGACGGCTAGAAATTCGTGCGAATCAACATTGTCGTATTGTTGTCCCCTCCCTGCTTATCCACCGGGCGACAACAAACGCCCACGTCTCCGGTAATAACGGCGTTATTTCAAACGCGGCGTATTATAAAAGTATCGCGAAATCGGACGGTATGCCTAAATCCGTGATATCAAATTCGGCGGGTAAGTAGTAAATCTATATCAATTGTTCTTTACCACTTTTAAATGTTAAGCTTAAATGTACTACTTGTATATAGCTTTTTTTAAAAAAAAAAAGTAGTAGATCGGGTTTGACGAACGAACGAACGACCGTACATATTGTATGGAGTAACGTGTATTATTTTGTACATAAACGTTCGAAGATTTTACACGCTAATCGTTTATTCGGTAAATTTTAAAGGTATCAAAACTTATTTCGTATCGTACACTAACGAATAATTTTTTCCAAAAATGTTTTTCGTATTATTATTAATAGTAGTAGTAGTAGTAGTAGTAATAGTAGGAAATGTGTGTTCGTTTCGAATGTAACAAATAATACGAGTACGTCGGGAACACCGTTTCGGCGTTTTTAAGGAAAATTGTTCACGTTGTTCGGCAACGACGGTTGTGGGTCGGATTGCGCTTCGCTGTCGCTTCTCGTCAGCCGTTCCATCGACGCGTTCGAAGCCTTCGTCGTGTCGTCCCGTTCGTCGTTCTCGCCGGCGCCTTGTAGCGCTCGGTACTTTTTCGCGATCGAATCCCAATCGGTGACCGTCTCGATGCGGTTGGACAAGCTGGCGAAGCTTATCTGCGACCCGTACGGGCTCAGGTGTACGACGCTGACCGACATCGATTCTACACGGCACGATCAAGTCGACAATTAAAACGACGCCTCTTAACCTCCCCATCCCTCACCCTACCCGACCGTCCGGTCTCGTTTACAATTACCTCTCGGGACCACTTGGGACTTTTTCACTTTGGACAGCCATTTGTTGCCCATTCGCGTCCTGGCGCTCATCCGTCCTTTCGTTTTCAAGTCGACCATTTGCGACAAACTCGCGCGCTTTTTTTGCTTAACTGTATCGAACAGTTTAGAAAAGTTCGTAAGTGTATCCCGTATATTTCTGTCTCGCGAACGTTTACCTCTTTTCTTGCAAATCTCTAATAGGTACACGAACCAAGTGGTAATCAGATTTAGAGGCGACGGCGTCGTGGTCGTTCTGTGCATATTTCTAATCAACTTGGCCAATCCAAACTTCCATTCGATGTCCGATTGTGCCTAAATGGGTATAAACGCGTTTTTTTTTTATAAAAGTACGCGGTTAATAAATTAGTAACGTTTTTTGTTTTGATCCACACGACGTAACGAATGTATTACCTGAATTCGTTGGTAAGTATCGCTCATCATAGCGATAAGCAAGTTGATCAGTACGACCACTGACACCAACATATAGACGCCAAAAATGCCTTTAAATAAGTAAATTGTCCATTGTGGTTGTTCGGCGTTAGCCTTCCTTAATTCGGAGTGCGTAGCCATGCCGAATACGGCGAAAAATAGTAACTCGAACGCGTCCACCGGACTTATTAGAACTACGAATACAAATAATATTATTATAAACCCCGTCCGAACGTTCGCCTTCCCCCTACTTCATTTTACCTTCCGAAAATAACACGTCGTTGTACTTCTTTTCCAATTTCTTGCTGATCGGGTGGTTCATAGCGACGATCTGCATGGAAAACCCGAACACGAAAATGCTCAACACGACGAGAAATCTCGCCAGGTCCTTCATCAAATCGCCGATTATTATGGCCCAGGGCCCGAACAGATGGTGGAACGACAGGAAGTCCAAGATTTGTACGCAGGCCATTAAGAACGACGTGGCGAACATTTGGTTCCGGAGGTACATGACCGTCGGAAGATTCAAGCTGGACACGAGCCCGCAGAAGCCGACCAAATGAAACGCCACGCCGATCACGCTCCATAGTAGAACCGCCAACTTTACCCAGCCCAATCCGCTTTTGTCGCTCGGGTTGGTCAGCTCGAACAGCAGCAACCCGCTTAACCAAACCTAACCGGGAATGGGGACGGTTACGCGTATTTATTACACCCCGGGGCCCATTGTCCCGTCGACGACTCACCAAAAGCAGCCATTCGTACCAGTACGGGAATAAATTCTGCCGCGCCGCTTTATAATACGGCGTGATGGCGACCATTTGCAGTAGAAACATCAAGTACACGTGCGACGTCAGGTACGACATGAACTTTATGATGGGAACTTTGTTATAGTTGTGCCACAGGGGTAACGTGAATACTATCCATAGCGGCGGGCAAGCGATAAAACCTAAAAACATGAGCAGCGTCTTCCAACCGGCCCAATTCAGTCTTCCTTGCCACAGTTCCTTAAATCCGGCGCACGACGTTTAAAAATTGTGTTCCGTCGGGGTGACGGGGTGACGGGGAGGACACTAATCGATAACGAATAACGGGCGACTAACCTGTAGATACCTTTGAACGACGGTGTGGGCGATCACTTCTTTTTGCTCGTTTTCGATGAGGACGTCCAGGAATTCGGTGTTTCGCCGGTCGGAAGCGGTCAGAATGCGACCCGCTGAATCTTGGCCGGCGGCTAACGCTAACAGTTCCGTAGCCATAGTTTCGCATTGTTTTCCCGCGATTATTAAGTCTTTTGCTCTCTCTTTTTCCTAATCGCCCGTCGTACGACGGACAACATAAACGTGTTATCCCGTCAGATTGTATTCGCCACCGTATTTGGTTCGTACGTCGACACGGCACGCCCAATTTACGGTCGCCTAACGGATCGAATTTTCCGGCCATCCAATTTGGACGCGGCTCGTCGAATTCGCGTTGGCGATTTCTAAACGACGTTTAACTTTTTTTCGCCCGAGCGATATTATACAGCGAACGAAAACCGTCGGGACCGTATCGAGTAATCGCTATTATTGTTTTGTTTTTTTCGAAAATATACAGACGCGTAGGGTCGGCTCACCATTGTCCGTTTGAAACGTACCGAAATTAAATGGTACTAAAAGTGTCTTCCGAACAAAAATCGCCGTCAACTTTTGTCGAACGACTATAATTTCGTTACTTCTACTATATACCGGCGGAGGTATTACTCTCGCGTTGTGTTTTTGGCGAACTTTTCGCGGTCGGCGATTACGAAAGGGTTTTCCCGAGGTTTATAATAAATGTCCTCCGTAGCGCGCGCCCGGCGATTCGATCGTTTTCGATTGTAGTGTTTTCGTCGGAATTATTCGATTAAAACGTCGTTCCCGGATTGACTACTCGTCACATTTAACGGACAGTAACGTTTCCGTACGAATAGAGCGGCGCTTTGGTGTAACCGAACGATACACGCACGCGTAGTTCTCCCAGTTAACCGCAATTATAATTAGCGCGCGGGTGCTCACCTAACTGTCGAACGCAAACGTAGTAATAAATTACCGCTAACCTTATTCGATAAGTTGATGTATATGCTAGAAAGTTTCGCCGCCGTGTCCACCGGCGCCGGCGACACCAATATAAATTCTTCGATCGGTTTGTTGTTGTGGTTTTTGCTGCAGATCATTAGATTGTAGACGAACTGAAAACACGATCCGTTCCGATTAGTAGGTCCTCGTAAATCGCCGTCGCCGTGTTTTTGTCCGCACCCGTTTGTCGTCCATCAGCCCGTAGGTGTCGTGCTCCTTGGTCATCAGATACTCGAGCACGTCGTTGTGGCCTTCTTGAGCGGCGAACCATATGGGCGACGCGCCGTAGTTGGTCTCGGCCTTGGGCGACGCGCCGGATTCCACCAGAAGTTTCACGACGTTCAGATAGCCCGCCCGAGCGGAACAATGCATCGCGGTCCAGCCGTTCTATTTTGCGTTTTAATTCGAACGTTTAAAAAACACACACACACACACACAACCGGCCGTTTGCGAACCTTGTCCGTCGCGTTAATTTCGGCGCCTTGGCCGAGCAACACTTCCACCATGGCGTAGTGCCCGTACGTGGCGGCGATGTGCAGACACGTTTTCCCGTTCAGGTCGGAACTGTGCAACAGGTCCGCGGCTCTGGACAACAGTAGCCCGACGACGGTGACGTGGCCGCCGAAACACGCCAAGTGTAGCGCGTTGTATCCCTAAACGTAACAGTACGGAACGATTGGCGCGCCTCCGGACGGGGCGGACGACGACAGACAAATACGCTTACGGATTCGTGCGTGGACGCGTCCACTTGGACACCGGCGGAGTTCAACAGTAGCCGGACGACGTTCTCGTTGCCGCTGTACGCGGCGAAATGCAACGGCGTCATCGCCGATTCGTTGCCCAGCACGCCCAACACGCTGACGCCCGACGGCGGGTCCGACTTCACCGTCGCCGGTATATGCGACAATAATTCTCGCACGGTGTCTGAAACATCGTTACGAATAACGACGGTAACCAATCGATCACCATTCGGTTTCCCGTTGTGTACCCGTTTGTCCGCAATAGGCCGCCATATGTAACGCCGTCATGCCCAGCCTTTTGCTCGATATTTTTAACGATTGCGACGAACGCAACACTTCTAGCACGGGTAAATGGCCGTTTTGAGCGGCCAAATGGACGGCCGTGAATCCCGCCTGGAGCACAAACGAACAAACAATTAGATAGAAAAACGGTCGATTCGACGACGATTGTTCGCTCACCTTATTTTCGTCCGAACACGACGCGCCCGCTCTGACCAACACTTTGACCACTTGCGCGTGTCCGCCCTCGGCCGCCAGCTGCAGCGGCGTCGCTTCGGTGATACGGTTCCTAGCCGAGATCACGCCGTTCTTGTCGAACTTCATCAACTCCACGATCACGGTCACCGACCCTTGCATCGCCGCTATGTGCGCGCACGTGTTTCCGTTCTAATAGCGAGGGGTTTTTTTTTTTTTTTTTTGTTTTACTAGTAAGCCGATCGAAACAACGAAAAGAAAAACCGGCCGTGCCAGTAAATGGAAACGGTTTACTTTGGTGCTGGCTAAAACCAATTGCGGATGCTGCTTCAAAAACAATTGGACGACTTCCGGGTAATTGTTCTGCGCGGCGACGTGGATGGGTTTTTGTCCTTGGTCGTCGGTCGCGTCGATGTTCGCGCCCAAGTCCAACAGCAGCCGGCAAACTTCTAGTTGGCCGGCCGACGCGGCTAAATGCAGAGGCGTCTGTTTCCTCAATGTGAGTATATCGATGACGGCGTTATGGTCGTGTATCAAAAACCTTCGAAAAACCCGCCGTCAGAAAATCCGCGTTCGTGACGATTTCGTACTCAAAATTACTACTACTGACCGGCACAGATCGGCGAATCCGTTCATGGCGGCCAAATGTAACGCCGTCCAGCCAACTCTCGATTTGCTGTTGATGAACGCTTTGTGCGTGAGCAGAGCGTCGCACACCTAAAGTTCGTTTGACGAGTGTCAAACCATCGCGTCGTTTTCAAATTGTTGCGGCCACTTCGGTGGCGTACTAACGGTGAGAGAGACGGGTTGGGGGGGGGATAAAACGGAAATTTTTAGGAAAAATTAATTTCTTACGAGACGTATATTTTTAGCGAATAATAACGAAAAACTAAAATATTTTTAAACTTCAATACACGTTATAATACAACGCGTTCGTTAAAAATGAATAATCCGTTAAAGTTTATAACGTGTCTTGTTTCGTTAGGGTCGTCCGATTTATTTATATTAATAGCCGGGGGGGGGGGGCCACTGGCCCACTTACTTTCAAGTAACCCCTTTCGGCGGCCAAATGCAGCGCCGACCGTCCTTCGTTGTCGAACACGTCCACCCGCGCGTGATTGTTCAACATGGTGTTCACCAAGCTCATGTGGCCCCTGTGGCAAGCGATCAACAACGGTGTCCAACCCACGCTCGACTGACGGTTCATCGCTTGTTGTACTTCGGACGGCGACATACCGTCCAGCATTGCCGTAAGCACATCGTTGTTGCCCGCCACGGCGCAAAAGTGTAGCGCCGTTTCGTGATGCTATAACGGCAATTGCCGGTTACGCGGTGGTCGTCAATAACGGCGCGCGCGCGTATTTTCCCCTTATCGCTATTGGTTTTCGTGTACGGTTGTCGGACGATCGATTTCGATTATTTCGCGTACGTTCGAATTAAACGGCGACATAAGCCGAATACCAAATAGCTTACGGGCGCGCGACCGTTTAACTATTACGACAAAATAATCGACTCGGGTTCGCCAATTAGCGATTATTAACTCGGAACGCGTTTTCGGCTTAATCCCTAGGCGCTTCGCGCGCGCGCACAGTTCGTTAATATAAACTCGCCGCACTCGAACTACCCGCCAAAGGCAAATTAAAACGGTACCTGTTTCGTCCGCAAATTAATGTCGGCTCCGCCTTCGAAAAGTAATTTGATCACTTTGGAATCGTGATTCGGTTTGGACGCGTTGACGTCGGATTTGTTTATATTGGCCGCGTAATGCAGAGCGGACGCGCCGTCCTCGTTAACGCTGTTCACGTACGAGTTGGCCACTTCGTCCCCTTGTTTCGTTTTGACGAAGCCGATCAGTTGTCCGACGATTTCCGCTTGGCAACTTCTGCACGCCAAATGTAACGGAGTTTCGCCGACCTATTGGCAAACAACGAAAACACAATTCGCGACGATCGGAGGGAGGACAAACGTGTGTATATATATGTTCACGCAATAGCGTTCACCCTTACCTTGTTCTTGAATAGAGGATCGCCTCCGTCGTCTAGTAACAATTGCAACGTCACGAGGTTTCCATTTTGGGCGGCCACGTGCACGGGCGTTTGCCCGTCGTCCGTGGCTAAATTTGGCCCGGCCCCGGACTTCAGTAGCATAAGAGCGCAACGGTCGCCGTCTTTCACTCTCGCGGCTATATGAAGCGGAGTCTCCCGTAGCTTGCCGCCTAAGTAGTTCGGACGAGTGAACCGTTACCGTCACCGACCGTAAATAATTATTATACGTTACTGACCTCTGACGTGTACGTCGGCACCGTAGCCCAATAGCGTTTCAATCACCGCCGGTTTCACGGACTCGACCGCTATGTGTAACGGCGTGTAATTGTCCTGCCAAAAAAAAAAAAAACCCCGAATACCCGCCCGCGATTTCGGAAATACAGTAGAAATTCCCTTTGTCCGGATCCTCCCTTATCCGGGCACCCTTTTATCCGGATACCTCCCATATCCGGACGCGACAAAAAGTGGCCTAAATTGACGAAAATGTTTACACGGCGCGGAACAAATTGTTAAAGGATACGTACGGAACACGCGCGAGAGTCAGCCGCGATAGACGCTACAGCGCGCAATCCGTCGCCGCTTAAGCGATTTCGAGAAATTTTAGAGAACGTAAGAGTTTCGCCAAACGAAACTTGACGATTTCTTCGGAAACGCGCGTAATCGTATTATGGTGTAACGCGGTATTGTACGCAAACAAATATACCCTACGTACGTAAATCGACGACTTGGCGTCTTTCAATAGCGTACTGTATTTCGAAAATTCAAACGCCCTTTTTCGGTCTCAATCGATTTCACACCCTTGGTCCCAATCCATCCGGATAAAAGGGTTTTTCTACTGTAACTCGAAACTGTTGGCTCGTAGACAGTTCGGGTTCTCTCTCTCTCTCTCTCTACTACACTCACGTTCGTCGTCACGTCGACTTTTTCCCCTTTTTGCAACAGCGTGTTAATGATGCCCACGTGCCCGTATCTGGCCGCCGTGTGTATGCTCCTGGCGCCGCTTTTGTTCGGCATATGCAGGTATACGCCCTTTTTGAACAACATCATCGCGCAATCCGCGTGGCCGTTCAACGAGGCGATGTGCATAAGCGTGCTACCGTCCTTAGTCCTTTCGTATATGGACGCTTTGAATTTGTCCACCAACAGTTCGATGATATTGGCGTGCCCGTTCTCGGCCGCCAAATGCATCGGGGTCCGATCTAACACACGCGAACGTCGTCGGGTTTACGATTAACGGGAACGTGTCGGGTCGCCACCGCCGCGCCGTCGGTACGCGGAGTATCATTACCTTGATTGTCCGTGATCGAAGCGCTGGCCCGGGCGCCGTAAAAGTATTTCACTAAGCCTTCGTCACCGTCGGCCGACGCGATATGGAGAGCCGTCTGTCCCTGGCCCTGCGCGGTCGGCGTAACAATCGCGTAAAATATTAACGCGCGTATACGAAACCGAGAAACGGTCGGCGATACCCACGTTGCGACTGTCCACGCTGGCGCCGTAGTCGATCAGGATTTTGATCATGTCGATGTCCTTCCGTTTGGCCGCCAAATGTATGGCCGTGTCGCCGGACTTGGTCTTGTATTTCAGCTGTTCCGCCGCTTGGGTGGACAACAGTTCCCGGCACATCGACTGATTGCCCGTTTCCACGGCCAACAACAGGGGGATTTTACCGTCCTTAAGCGCCAAACAAAAACACGGCCCGGGCCCGCGTAAATATATATATATATATCGATCCGCCGAGTTTACTTTAACCACTACGCACCCCGTCCGCGATTGTCCGTATGTCTTTGCCGCAGGACGCCAACAGCACCCGTAGTATGCTGGTCGCCGTGCCCGTTTGCCGGCTGGTCACCATGTGTATGGCCGTTTGTTGTTTCGGCTACGGGTTAGTTATTATTAATTATACACGTGGGTCGGTTAACGAGCGGTGAACAACAACACGTACCCCTCCCGGCGAGTAAACGTCCACGCCTTTTTTCGGCAACAGTACTTTGATCACGTCCTCTCGGGAGTGCGTCGCGGCCAAATGTAGCGCGTTGAAATTTTCCTGAACAAAAACAAAAATACAAAACCGAACGTTCTCGTTCTCCCATTTGTGTTCGCCCGCTACAGTTATTCGCTCGTTCGCCGTATTAAATTATCGGAACAGGGGCGTAGTTGTTACTATAACGCCCAGTTATATTTATGGAAGACGAACGATCGGCCGATTTCGCGTGACCGGAATGTATTTACGAAAAAAATGTACCCGTCTATATATAGCCCCTAATAAATTCGCTACCGGACGATAATTTTCCGCTTAGTATAATAACTCTTTTTCGTGAGTTGTCCGTTTAGTGAGTGGTCGTATAATATTTTTTACCCGACGTATTTTCGAACGGTTACGCCGCTATAACGAATACGAAAATACCTACCGTCGTCACGTATAAACAATCGTCACAATACTTACGGTATTTCTGATAGTCACGTCACTTCCGAGGTCGATCAAACGTTCCAGGAAAGTCGTTTTGTTATCTTTAACCGCGTACATTAACGGCGTCATCCCGTTGCTCTAAACAAAACGCGTACATTAATAAAACGTTATCGGTGTCCGGTTTAGTTGTATCGTTCGGGCCGCGAGGCCGTTTGTTTGACCGAATTGATAATTCCGCGATTTACACTATCAGGGATTGTCTTTATAAATGTCCTTCGTACAATTCTAGAATTCAGTCAGAGTCGCCGGGACGTGTAGACGACGCGCGTAAAAACCGTTCGACGGTTTTTATTGTCGAATCGTTTTCGTTCGTAATTAAATAAAAAGCGTCCGATACCGAAGAGAAAAAAAACAAGAGTATTTGGTATTCACGAAATCGAATCCTATACGCGTTCGTATAACGTATAAAAAAACAGTTCGTAAAAATAATAGTAAGGTTTTCGTTACGTTATGGACGTCAAATTAGAAATAGATTTTCGTAACGTTTATTTACGGGAGTACATTTCTTTATCTGTTTGTTTTTTACTACACGTACATCGTTATTTTCGAACGTGAAATCTATTAACCGACGTAACTTAAGTTCATAATCTATGAACTATATAAATCGTAAGTTGTAATTTTCTGGCTATTAATTATTACACTCTATGTGTGTACGCCTAACCTTACCGCTTTATCGAATTGTATTCGTATAATCGCTAAACCGTTTTTAACGAGTTCGAATCGTAAAGATAATTACATCGGATAATTATATCGGGATTTCGTCGAAATAACGTTTATTTTTTTTTCAAAATAATTACGCGTTTCGTCGCGAGAATACGTCTAAACGTATAAAACGTCTACGGAATACGGGGTAATTGGACTTTCGTTACGTCGTCGAGGTCGACCGCTATTTTCCGTAGTAAGTTACTCCGCACGATTCGGACAATTCGCTCCGATCGTGTGACGGTATGTGCGTTAAGTTCCAGTTGTGGCCTTTTATGTAAATCGCGTGTCGGCGGACCGTGACGTTTTTCCGGTTGTGCTAGTTTTCCAACGTCCGCACGTATTTCGGAATATGGACATCAACCCCGCCGCGGGCTATTCGCGCCAAAAAAAAAAAAAAAAAACGG
>JAIPRN010000054.1:107532-155741 GCA_025469175.1 Geopemphigus sp. TES_GeoC_2020
TTTTAATTGTTTAATTTTAACTTCGTATAATATAATTGCCTATTTATTCAATAATAAAATCAAAAATACTGAAATATACAATTCTTATACACAAACGCAAATAAATGAAAATAATAATTTAAATAATATTTAGTTGGTGTCTTTATAAGTCTTTATTAAATTCATGAATTATTTCATAAAATTCTTTTGATATATGCCAAGTGTAGGTATTTTTTATCAACATTTTTAAAATTATTTAAAATTATAGTTACTACCTATACAAAATATGGGTTATTTTAGTTAAAAATGAATAGTGGTATAAATTCAATTTATGAGTATAAGTAAGAAACATTATCGAAATATTCCTTGAAAATTTCGGCTATACTACTGACTTCAATAAGGTTTTAAATGTGTAATAAAAGTTGATCTAGTAAAATAGTATAAGTTTATACAAACATTGAAAAAATTGTTATTCCTTCCAATTGAAAGATTAACGTACGGGGAAAAAATTCTCTTATTAAACAATTTTCTAAAAAAAAAAAAACAAATATTCATATAACTGTATACATTTGATAAAATGATTAGAAAATCCATCACCTAACATACCTATTATCCAATTTTTTCCTAAAAGGCGTACTTAAAAACGGACCTATTTCAACGCTTGAAAATTGTTTAAAATCTGAAAATTTGTATAAAAAAATTTGTTAACAAATTTCACGTTTAAAAAATATATTTGTAATGTAAATTTCAAATACTTGACTGTCGTAAAGGTGGTAACGTGTTTGGTTTTATTTGGTTCATTGTTTGTTTGTGATAAAAAATATTACTGGAATATTGAAATTTAGTCTGGGAATAAAACAAATTCAAAATTCCAAAATTAAAAATGGGTTATTGGAAAAGTTACGTTGCTGTTAAAAATATGAACACCTATTTCGACATACTACGTACGAAAACACGTGTAATTAGAATAATCGAGGTTATTCACCTTCGCCCATCGGTCAAAAGCTTTAAAACCGTTTTATAGATTTACTGTCAAAATACAACCAAACTCGTCGTAGGGTCGTCACTACTGGCTATTTCTCATTAACCTGAAATTGTACGTTCTGTATTTCACCAACAAAAAGCGTAACCATTTTGATCCACGATTAAGAGACAGGTCATAGTGTACAGTTGGGATCATTATTACATTATTATAACGTATATTGTGTGTAATACGTAAATGTAAATTGTTATATACAGATAATAAGTAGGTTATGGCTCATAATAGTATAGCCTAACCGTAGAGTATATAAAAATCAAAGGCAAACATTGTGGACTTAATTTAAATAAAAATAATTCGAATCTGACCCAATTTCTTTACTGCCAGTTACACTTGACCATGTACATTAGACGTCGTAATACGCCAAAATGCTAATTTCCAACCCCATTGTATAAAGTATATTTTAGTATTCCGTGACTCCGGTGCCTCGATTTTGACCTAAATTGGCAATGTCTACAACCAGCACGCTATACATCGGAAAAACTCTGGAACGTTATCAAGAACCTAAATCTCTGTTACTCATACACAATATATATACATTTCTCAAGTAGTCGGATACATAAACACTAAATGACGCAATTCGTTTTTGTTTAAGCTATCCGTTTTAACGATTCAACTAAATATTAAGTGAGTTTACGTAATTAAAATGGGTTTATGTAGAAATCAGTAAATTAAGTTCGCGTTGTTTCTAATGATACTAAATTAGAATTTTAAAAATCGTTTATTATTCGAAGGTTTAATTTTGGAAAGTTAATTTTCAACAAATGAAAAAAAATAAATAAAAAAAAAATAAATAAATAAAATAAATAAACTGCCTTCTTACAACTTTTGGGTGAAATAAAAAATTTTTTTTATTATTTTATAACAGATTTTTCGTTTTTTCGTGATTAAATATCAATAGCAATAGCTAATTAAATCGAAAAACATCCAAGTTTTACTATATTTAATAAAATTAACTATTACATAGAATTACCAAATTAATAATAGGAATATATATCCAATTAATAATTTCGTTCGAATATTTTCGAGGTATTTATAGTTTAATAAGTTTATTAGTTTATTATTTATAGTTTAATATTATAAATAATAATTTTTCGAATTAAATAAAAATCGTGAAATTTGTAATTATAATTATGTTTAAAGTAATAAAGTGTATTCGTGTGTGTATACATATATGTAGATATAGGTGAAAATGCGCAATTTACTTGTCGTTGAAGTGGTAATTTTGTTGATTTATTATCGACTTCGTCTTTGGGATGTTTTGGTACGCTTAATGCAGGCTTAATTGGAATTGGAATACCAGTAGATTTCGTTACATCGGGATCATCAGAAACGTCAGGACTTCGAAATTTAATAAGTTCTCCGCCAAACGTTACTCTTCTAGGTGTTTTCGGTGTTTCTACATCGTCTTCGTCGTCATATGAAGATATTGAAGAATCTCGGCCAGACGATGAAGATATTCTATATACTTCACATAATACTTCAAAATCCTACAAAAAAAAATAATTTAATGGTTAACGTAAAATCAATATACTTTTAAGAATAAAAAAAAAACAAATACCGTCATAAGTTATTTTTATTATTATATTTATTTTCGAGAATGTAATATCATTAGAAAAATAGGATTACTCGTATCTAATTTATCTAGTATATTTTACTAAAATAATATTCAATAATTTAGAAAATATCTGATTTTCAATTTTAATAATAAATAAATAAACGTTGTCCAATATATTTATTACCTGTTAGGAGAAATAGGTAATTATCGTTTGTACTTAAATTATATATTTAAAAAAAATTATTTTTAATTTTTCAAAACATTGATTCAGTCTATGTATATTTTAACCGAGTAGCCAGAAAAACTGAAATTATTCGATTACCAATTTTTTTTTTGATAAACAACAATCAATACAAATAATTATTAATTAATGAATAATAATTTAGGTCGCATGTTTAACAAAGGTTTGCTTAATTTTTTTTAATAGTGAGAAAGGGTATTCATATTATATTCGTTTTATTAAGTTTTATGGGTTTAATTTTTCAAGGTGCATAATAAATTTATAGCGTTAACTACTTTTTACAAAGTTATTCGAAATTTATTATTTCGCTTATTACTAATGGGTACTAAATTATCTACGAAAAAAATATACAAATATTTGATTTTTAATGGAAAGATGACGTTTTTACTAACCTTTCGTGAAAAATTAGTTTAAACGTTTTAAATCATATAAATTTCAAGTATCATACGTCATATGCTTTAGAGTTATATCGATTTTTTATTAAAAAAAAAAATTCAACATTTATAATAATTTTTTCATAATTTTGACAAACATTTAATACGCATAATACAGTTTATAAGCTTATGAAATTTCGATATAAATTTGATACCAGCGTGGTTCAAAATTATATTTATATTTTGGAGAAATTTGAATTGGAGCGTGATACATTTTTTAAAATTCGATCATAATAGTATATCGATATTTTTTAAAGAAAATAACGAGAAAGTAAAATAAATGTGTTCCTTTAAATAGGGCTGGATAAATATTCCAAAAATTCTTAACCAGGTGACATTAAAAAATTTCGCATTAAAGATCTATAACATTTTAATTCTCCCCCTCCTAAGTAAGTCCTTTTTTTTTATCACGTTACCAGCAATACCCTCACTGGCCTGGAAAGCCTGAAGGCAGTATTTCGGACCAGTGAGTCGTATCCTAAGTAAGCCCTACTGACATATAGTATTAGAGAGTCAGAAAAATGAAATTTTTAAAAAATGACACGTACTTGTAAATACGGGTGACTTTTTTGTTATTTTGATATATCTTTAACTCGTTAGACGGATTAACCGTTTTATTCAATTTAAAACGGTTTCGCAAATAAATACCGATACACCGTTATTAATGCGTGGTGATAATTAAAAGAATAATAATCGTTCGTTTTCACAAAAATAAATCGGTCAAATCAAAATTACCTTTTTAATAATAGGATGAAATGTTTCGAGGTAATGATCAAATTTATTTCTTCCGACAATTTCTTTAACTCTGTCCAAACAATAGACGGCGGCTTGTTGAAACGTTGCTTGTACCATTTTATTCGATAAAGCAGTCACAAGATGAACGAACGTAGGAATAGCGATCTGCAAATAGGTTCGCATAATGTACAGACATTATAACTATTCGCCGCTAGACGTTAGTTTTTCCAAACGTAATAATTTCGAAACTGCGCGTATACATTATTATATTATACATTATATACATTTATGTATGACCGGATACGAACGAGAGTAACTATCAATAGAGGTGAATCGTACGGTAAATACGAAATATTTATGTGGCAAGTTTAAATCGACATGAGTTGATCGCGTAATTATTAATTGGTTGGGGTTCGCTTACCGGTCGTTCCCCATTCCTCTTAACGATTTGCTGGAGCACCACCGGAACGCATTCCATGACATTCACAGTGAGACTAGATTTAGCCCCGGGTACGTCCAGCCCTTGTACGATCATGGACTTGAGAACAAATTCAGGATCCGAAGAGTGTCGCACGTAAACTAGTATCGCGTCCATAGAACTGCTTCTAAGCGCCGGAGAAAAGTGCGCGAGATTCGTGATGACCGCCGGTAGTATCGTGGACGATATCAATGCATCCAGCTGAGGGCCCACTGCCGGCACAATATAAGCTAAGACCCGGGAACCGTGAAGTCTCACCTGTAACGTAAACCATCCAGCACGCGTTTGCATTTCGAGCGCGTACGGCTAAGATCCATAAACGACCCAGTCACGTGCGACAACATATCTTGCGTAGCACCTAGTGCTAAAAGAGGAAGGTATGTCGTGGAAGACTTGAGCCATCAAACCCCGGAAACGATAATATTAATTCACAGCGATTAAATCGGGAAAAAATTACGTTTATAAATATAAAAAATTTACGTCTTCGTGAGACTAAATTGACGGAAGATTTCGGCGCCGACATAGTATTCGTAACCTAACTGTAAATAAATCGTTATATTTCTATCGAAAATATACGCGTGATGTACATAACGTAACGTGGATGTACATTTCGGTTTCGGAATTGAAAATATTAACATTCGCGCATGAACATACTACGCACGGTTACTGAATTGTAATCCAAAATAAACATTTCCGAAGACAATTCTTTAAAGTAATATATACGTACACATTTTATGGTTTTTCGCTCGACAAATCACAAATACTTTCACCACTTTGGAATAAAAAGATTATCATCAAACAGAATTTCGCCTTTTTTCGTTATAATTCCGAAATGTTTTACCGATTATTAAATTCACGAATATCACGCGTTACGTAAATGAGAAACTCGGGACCAGTTTCCGATTAAACGTCATCGTAACAAAAATATTGACAATAATTTCCGTGATTTTATTTCGGACGTTTACGGATAATAATAAATATAAATAACGTCCAATGGTACGACCGAAGGAAGGCCCGTAAACGTCCGTACTTTGTTTTTCGTTCTATATCAAAATGACGCCAAAAAAACCCCAACTCTCTCATCACCCGGCCGCGAATTTTCTCCAGAGAGCCCCCCCTCCTGGTCGTAACGACAGGTATGTGTATTATGCGCGCTGACCTGCCATTCGGGATGTTGCAGTCTGACCGCCAGCTCGGAGAACACTTCTTGCCGATCGACGTTTGTCGGGAATCTGTTCTTCTTAATCACGTATTGCCAAACGGGCGTAAGTTCCAGATGACAGTGACCGGACCGGAACTTCTCCGGTGTGGATATTGGGTCAGGGGTGAGTCGGATATCGTCCGGATGTAGCAACGTGGCGGTTTGCATGGTAGCGCGGACGACGTGTGTGTGTGTGTGACACTCGTCGTCGGACGCGGGAAGGTAAAGCGGGACGTACGCGCTCGCGAGCGTGACAATGTCGAAGTTTACTGCGGCAGGCAAACGGTGTGCCTCTAATATAAGCACGCGCCACCGTTTTCTCCACTTATGCGGGCGAAAAATGTCTTGTGTTGTATATCTTACAATGACGTTTGCCTAGCAACAAAACCGCGCGGAATAAATCACGCACGCACGCGCGCATACACACACACAACTGTATACATTCGAGTATATATATAGGGGTGTATATATACTTCCTGAGTACTTGTCGAGAAGGGTTACGAACAATTTTATTGTACGCAACTTCCACCCACCGTCACGCGCACAAATGGTCGTTCGACGAATGTTTCACGTCATTTACAGAGCTGAATGGGGTGAACGTTTTTGTATACAGAGCGATTTTATCACTTAGTCAAAGTAGTAATGAATGCGAAACATTTCGTTTATTCGTATTAGTCCTACAAGACAGTGTAAACATATAGGTTTACCGTTAAAAAGTCAAAAATGTATGTTTTGTGTAAAGGCGAAGGGTAAAGAGATAATTATGAAAATTGTCAAATTAAAACGATTTGCTAAGTGGTGAAACACGACGAAATAAAATTTATATAAAGTCTTAACTAATAATGGCTAACTCGTTATAAAAAAAATCACCTTATATACAAGTATTGGTACTTATATAGTATACATAGGAGTACAGTACGTTTACATTTATACATAAGTAAAATCGACAAAGTACCCTTAATATAACATACTTATTTTGTAACGAAGTTCTACAGGGTATTATTACTGCGGGACGAATTGGATTCTTTTTAAGTGATTTAAAATGATACAAAATTAACGATTATAAAATTACTATTATAGGTCGGTAAGTGGTAATTATCGTTTCTTATTGGCGTAAGACACAATAATTTCGTAGAGTATATGAATTTTTAAGGAACCACATTTTTCGAAATATTTAACAAACAATTCCACAAAATACATTAAAAATTGTTCGATTTCAAAACGATAATTTCTTTTCGTTAAATAAAACTAGTATTTTAACAACAGACTTTAAAAAAATTATTAGCGATCAACTTTTAACTTTAACTTTATACCTAAACCTATTTGGCCTCTAAATAGCGATTTACAGAAGCTATATATCCTGAATGAATAATATGACTTGTAGAATAATTATAGGACATTGATGATTTCTTCTTTTTTCTTACAAATAAATGACGTCTGTTTTAGTGTATTTGGTTAAAAAACTTGTTTTTATTTACTCAATGCCTGTGTCAGTGTGAACAACATTGAACATTATTTCATTCATAATTTAAAGTGTAATAATTTTAGTTTTTTGATCTAGGAAGAAAGATTATCCACAAATTAGTGTTGCGATAGAAAATTGTAATTTTTAATTGAATTTAGTTTGTTAAGAACTACAAACATATTCATGCTTCGAGTCAAAATGTATGTAATATTTAAATGAGAGATATAAAATATCAAAAATACACTGGAAATTCATTCATTTGTTATAATTTAAGAATACAAAAATAAATAACAATTATCTATATTCCATAGTTTATAAATTGATAATATTGGTAACAAAATAATATTATTTATTTATACATATATAAAATAAATAATAAAAAGATACTGTTTTTATGATACAAAATATATAAAAAAAAGAAAAAAAAAATATATATATAATGTGTAATAATATACATTAAATACAGAACATAGTTATAAGGATTAAGCTATCCATTATAAACATTAAGCTTGGATTTATCTAAATTGTTAAACATTTTATAATACTTATACATTAATAATGTAAATCATTAATAATGATAAAAGAATTATAACACTTCATATAAAAAACAAAAAATAGGAATTATATAGTGATACAATAATATTGATAATAATAATAATAGGTAAATTTTTAAACTACCATTTTTGATTGACACTTAATAATATAAAAATATAATTAACATGAACTTATAAATATTTTAGTCAAAATTAAATTAAGTTGGTATACGATACTATTGTTTTAATAATTAATCGTTAAGATATATAAAAACAAAATAATACAACTTAAATACTAGTAACATGTTTATCATTGTTTGTTGGAATAGAACTTTTTTCGATAGGATGTTTAGCATAAATCATCACAGAACATGAGACAATACATACTGCCAATACAGTTTGCAAAGTTATTGGGTATCCCAAGAGAGTCCATGACAATATTGCAATAAGGACTAGTTCAATTGCTGTTGCAAAAACTTTCATAATTGAATTTAAACTGATTAGTAATAAACTAGTTACAACACCATACAGAGCACTGTTTATTATTATACACATAACCTAAACAAATAATGACAAAATATCAACGAATCTAATTATTGAGAAAACATTTAATTTATTTTAATTATATACCGTATAATTTTTAAAAATATGAGTTTGAGACATATTAGTTTCATTCTCATTGTGTTTAAATGTTATCCACATTAATACATTACAAATTATCGAATCAGTATACATATATATGTTTTGTATATAAAAATTCACATTTACACCTTGACCTTTTTTAAGTAAGTATTCACTGTAGACACCTGCTAAACACGAACATAGTATTTGTGTAAACATAAGCAATATACTAGTCATAAAACTGTAGGACTGCTGTCGCATATTGCCCTCCAATTTCAACTCTTTCACCATACATCCAATAGTCAAAAGAACTAATGATAACCATTGAATTTTGCTGAGATCCTTTTTAAATAGACATTGATATATAATGCCAGTGAGTATAACTCGTAGCTGAAGAAGAATAAAGTATGTAGTCGGGTCAAATATTGATAGGTTGACAAATGCCAAATTGTTATATAGGCAGTATAAAAGTGCAGGCACCATGTAGAGAAAAAGTACTAAGAATAACAACAATATGTATTCAAACAATTATATATATATAACTATGTACATATAAATATAATATATATGGAATAAAAGTATTACTGATAAAAATCTGCGGAAATACTAACCTGTATAATTTTCTCTGGTCTGATCAATTACGCTTTTAAAAGGATTGCTAAAAAAAAATATACCAAATGTATTATTTACATTAATCATTACGATTAATTATTTATTGATATTTCATTTGACATTTTTTATAATGCTTAATAATTAGACCTATTACACCTATAAAAGTAAAATAGCCAATAAATAATAACTAAATTGGAATAAAAATTAAGTAATTTGATATATTAAAAAATAGCTGAAGTAATTAATTATGATAAGGATACAAATTTGCATTGTAACGCACGAAAAATTACTATTACGTACTTAAATAGGTATTTTGTATAAATACCTTAATTTTGTAAGTATCAACATAATTATAAAATATCAGGTGACCGAGCTTTGCTCGGTATTTTTTTTTTTTAGTAAATCGTATTTTGTGGAAATTATATATAGATACGAATAATATACTGACGAAATATAATATAATAGTGAATATTTTTCGATCTTACCGACATAATAATAAAAAAATATGAACTGGTTATTTAAATAAAAATCACGAATGCAATTAGTTTAACATTATAATATAAATAAAGGTCTTCCTGGCTTAGGGACTGCCCGATTTACTACCTGAGCTACTCCCACCTTGTGGATGGTGGCGAAATTTACCTTCGTATTCTAATAATAATATTATATAATATATAAATATTATTATATAATACATTTTTCATTGTCTGAAAACATGGATAAAACGACATTTTCTAAAAGTAAAACCTAGCTAAATCAATTTATTGCCCTCGATACTAAATTTCGTGAAAATCGGAGCCGATTCCAAAATTAAGATTATATATATATATATATACATACAAGAATTGCTTGTTTAAAAGTATTAGATAATAATAATTTATAAAATAAATTATTAGGAAATGAAAGTCTTTATTCTATAATTTTCATCAAATCAATTATTTACTTACTCTTTACAAAATAAAAATAGTGATATAATTAATTTCATAACTTCAGTTACAATAATTACTGAAAAGACATTATAATTATACGTGCCTTTTTCTTGTGATAATTTTACCAACAAACCTACAAAAACAAATATGTATAATTATTAATTTTTATAATATACTACTACAATTAGCGTTAAAAAAATTATTTTAAGCCAAACATTTTTATATTAATCATAAATTAAACATATTTATTTAAAACAAAAAATACATTTACCGTGGTTTATCGAAAACGCTATGTACAAAATAAACACAACAAATGATTTCCTGGTAGGGAATAAACCCACCCAGTTTTTAAATTCCAACATATTATAACGATTTACAAACTATAGACCATTTTGAAAAATATAATACTAGTTGACTAGAGTAAAACTAAATCGAATGGAAAACGGAATTAATTAAAAAAGTATTTTGGAAACTAATAGATTATAACGAACACCGTTGAAAATGGTAATAATTCGCGGAAGATACCATAATCCAGCGTCGAGTTACAATCGTCTACTGTCTAAATATTTTTAAAAAAACGGAGCGTATTATTACTACATATAGTCATGAACTAATTTTGATAATAACGGATAAATAACACTGATAAACAATAATGTTGATAACATTAACGTGGTTATTCAACATAAACCTATATTATTTTAAATGCATCGACGTATGTTCACGGTGCTCAGGTTTATTATATACCTCGTTAACCACTCACTGTGTTCGGAAATCATTATCAATTGCATTATCAGCGCCTTATCACTACCATCTGTGTGATTTGCAGCGTTATATTTTGTTTTCAATAGTTGCGCTCGTTAAATCCCGTAAACATTACGACCACTGTGTACGTCGAGAACGATCCTCTAATACGCGTGGGTTCGAAACGCTCTCATGAACGGGGGAGGCCCGCTTCTGTCAAGATCACATATACATTGTCCATTTTACTAATGAGTTCCAACTTCCACTAGATTATGCGTATCCACCGCCTCGATTACGTCTGCTGCTGAAGCTTGAAAGTCGGGATACATTTTTTGAAAATATTACGTATTTTCTGTAAACTAACAATTTCGTGTTTTAAATAAACACCTGAGAACGTATTGATTACCGACGAATGCCAATTAAGGGTTGTCACTTTTTCTAAAGTATTCCCTAAATAAGGATAATAAAAATTACTAAGTGAATGTTACAAATCATCGTTTTATTTACTGGATATTTGTTTCTAATTAATTGAAACGTAATATCGATAATATTGTAATATATTTCCTCCGATTATTATACAACAATTTCTTAACTCGGTTTCAAATTCTTAAATTACAATTTTAATAATTATAATATATAATATGTTATATTTATTTAATTTATATATATATAATTATTATAACGATAACATATCGTTAATATTATTAAAATAATTAGGAGATACTTTGTAATATGTTGTTTTTATTCATACGATGAAAACCGTAAATTGTGTAAAATATATGCGATTAAACATTAGAGTTTAAAAGTTAACGAGGACAGCGTCTAATAACGTAAGATTATATTGTATACATGAATTTGCAATAAACAAATAAAATACACTTTCACTTTGAATAATATATTTAATTTTTTGAAGTTTGATAATATACGAGAAAATAAAATATTAACAAATTCTTTCATGAAAAATACTTGTACATTTGAAAAATGTGTATCGTCTTGTAATATTATCATAGATGGTGTATTGTAGAATATTATTAGATAAACGTGCTTAAATGCAACATTGGTACTCTTGTGATATTTAATATATTCATTATATGTTATCTATTTATAATATTATAATTATTGAAGTTCTATTGATTCGACATATTTGAAAATCTCAATACTATCGAATAGCAAGAGGATAACTATGGAATAAAAACATTGAAAATTGTCGACAATATTTATTTACAAAACGAATGTGTTTTTAATTATGTTAGACCAATGACGTAAATTTGGCTGATTTTTAGGAGATGTAAAATAACCAATAACCGTAATATATTATTAGAATGGGTGGATACGCTTTCCATATCCCCTTCAAAACAAATATTTCCGATCTAAAAACTAACGCGACATAAATATTAATTGATATGACGATATTATATTAATATACGTAGAATATAAAAATGAAATTTACGTATATTTTTTGTGTATAATTTTAGGTATATCTAAATTTAGATAAGTATCTAATAAATTAAAGTACAAATTAAAAATAGTTTACGAATTAAGGGAAAGAGAAATAAGAGTTGAAATTTCAAAGCTATAAACAGAGTTTAAGATATTCTTCATATAGGTACTAAATTTTCCTATAACATCATCTTTATTAATCAATGTATGATGTATGTATGTGTAGTATTTAAAACGAAAAAAATTTTAATTGACGTCGACCGAAATCGCATACATATCACGAAATAAAACAAGATATTTTTGTAACAATAACTATTGACGGAATAAATTATACGCGCGTAAATAAATACTAAAATAATATCAGCGACATCATTTTTAGGAACATTATATAATGTTAACTTACTTATTGGTAATAAAAATGTCGTTTTTTAATTGAAATCTTATTATTTCGATTAATAAAGGTTTGCTAAATTGTTTTTTTATGTATATTATTAAATTTAGTATGTAAAAAATGTACTAATTTGTACACGATGCTGAGGTATAAAAAGTTGATAACCGCTGTTTTATGGAGATTAGAATTGTTTTCAACACAAACATTTTTAAAGTACCAATGAAAATATAGAATACCATTCTGTATAACCTATTTACTATTATTTATCTTATCTAATTTAAATATTAATACAATACAAATAATCCAATTTATATTTCGTACTATATATCCATATACACTTATCTGTCATATTATTTAGCTACATTGTTTTTTAAATATCTTTATTCGTCATAGTTATATATATATATATATTTTCAAATTTTATTGACATATATATATATGTCAATAAAATTTGACTGTATATCATTTTAATGTTTTTTATACTTACAATTAAATTGTGTATTATATTATTTCGATAGTATATTAACGTCACGGACATGTCTCAAAATTTAAATAGTAAAACTGTTGTCTTTCCTGAAAAAAAAACACCTGTATATTTAAATAAAGAAAAAAGAGGCGCATTCGCGGCAATATTATTATGTGGAGTGATCATATCTACATTTGTAGTATATTATTTAATATTAGGACAAGAATCGCGAAAAAAAAATTCGTTACAGCTCATTATTGCCGTAAGTAAAATCTATCGTGATTATTGAGATTTATAATTAATATATGTTTTAATAAATACCAACGTACTTGTAGATATTTAGGCAAGGAGATCGCAGTCCATTAAAATGGGAAACGTATCCTAACGACATGTATCCGCCTACAGAAGAAGGAACTTGGTCAGATGGCCTTGGACAATTGACTAATGTAAGAAACGTTTTTGTTTTCGGTATATTATAGAAATAGGCGAAAGGCCCATAGCAAAAATTAAACGTTTTTAGTTGTTCTCTGAAATGTTAGTGTGTTTTATATATTATAATTATTGGTATTTTCATCGGTAGTAATTTGTTAACATGTTCCCGACCGGCTTAAAATAAATATTATTATAAATGATAGTGTAATACTATCGTACTAATACAATTTAATAATAAAAATCAAACGTATTAATATGTTTTGTATATGTTTTATTTACTAATAAAGGCTGGGAAATTCAAATCGTACGAATTTGGAAGACGTTTTCGAAAACGTTATATGAAATTTTTACCAGTCGCTTACAATAGTAGTTTAATTTTTGTACAAAGTACAGATACAGATCGTACAGGGATGACAGCATCGGCATTTTTAGCAGGAGCATTTCCGCCCAAAGACAAACAAATTTGGAACAATGATTTGATGTGGATACCTATACCGATTCATTCAATACCTTCAAATGAAGACAATGTAAGTTTAATTTTATAATTTTTGAACTGTGAAAGTCAATTATTTGTTTTAACATTTATTCTCGAAACAAAATTTGAAAAAGAAAAAGCTAAGTTTTATACAAATTAATTTGGTTTCTAGGTATTAATTGATTGATTCACGCCTGTTATTAAAGCGTTTTTTTTTATTTAGCGTTACGTTTAATTGCGTATTAATATAATTATGTATTTACCCTTGTAGGTACTGTTTTATGTTGAAGTAAAATAAAATTATTTTCAAATATGATTTTAATATTTATGTCGCGTGTTTTTTAAACGATTTTAAACTATAAAAAATAAATAAGCCTATATATTTTTAATATGTAGATGCTCAGAGTTACAAAATTCTGTCCAGCTTATAATGAAGAATTTGAGAAAGTAAAAAATGAAACTGAAAAAGAAATGTTAATGAAGTATACAAATTTCTTTAATTACATATCGAATCATACCGGAATGGAAATAAAACATCTTTCAGACGTTGAAAGTATATTCAATTCGTTAAATATTCAAGTAATTTACGTTAATAAATATTATCTATGATTAAATATTTATATTAATAAATCGACAAGAATTGTTTGTGAAAACTAATAATTTTATGATTTATTATAAATAGCAAAGAAATCATATGACTCTACCGTCTTGGGTAAAAGTAAAAAATTACATGAACTTTATGGAAGATATTGTTTTAGAATGGTTGATTACTTATTCGAAGACCGATTTAATGAAGAAATTAAGGTCTGGTAAACTTATTGGTGAAATTGTTAAAAATATGAGAGACAAAATGGACGAAAGGTTAAAACCAAATAGAAAAATGTTTGCATACTTTAGTCATGAGCAGACTCTTATAGATTTTTTACATACATTGGGAATGAAAAATTTATTTAAACCTGGTTACGGAGCCGCAGCTTTTGTTGAACTACATAAAATTAAAGGAGAATACTACGTCAAAGTAAATACATTTATTATTACTTATCTTATTGTCTATAATGTGAGTAACCAAAAACGAAACACCAAAGTAAATAATTAAAAATTGTATTTTTAATTAAAATATTTATTTTATTTAAGATATTATATTCAAAAACTTACGACACTCCAGATGTTCTATCTTTAGAAATGGAAAGTCAAACAAGTTTTTTACCAACTTTAGAAGATTTCATAATCACAACTGAAAATTACGTGCCAAAAAATTGGGATAAAGAATGTCAGCTTAAATAGATCATTCTATTCATTAATATATTATGTTATTCGATTTTTCTTTTCAATTTCTCAAAATTAAATTAGTCTAAGAGTTTGAGTGACTATATATTTATTTATAAACGACATATATTTAATTGTATTATTTTTGTATAATTGCTTCTTTCTAAATCGGTGTTTTGTGCTCTGTTCTCTTTTTTCTCGCTACCTTAACTTTGTAAATAAATATTTTAAATTTCTACGAGATTGTT
Organism: Geopemphigus sp. TES_GeoC_2020; assembly: GCA_025469175.1. Taxonomy (NCBI): domain Eukaryota; kingdom Metazoa; phylum Arthropoda; class Insecta; order Hemiptera; family Aphididae; genus Geopemphigus; species Geopemphigus sp. TES_GeoC_2020. The sequence goes on from JAIPRN010000054.1 coordinate 122,817, forward strand.
AACCTTTGTTGTTATTTTTGCGCATCATTATTAATGACTTTGTATAACGAAATCATGGTTGCTCCAACTTTCTATGATAACAACCTTTCATGTGTTTTTTGTAAATATATTACATATTACGCCTCCGTTCATAATTCACGAAATAAGGTCCTATTTTAACGAAAGAATATATACATATTCACACGTAAGAATTAATATTATTAAAAATAATTAATTCCCCTATTATTTTTTAGATTTGTGATACTTATATTTCATTGAAAGAATGCTTGGATGATGATATGCGTAATTTTCCTATAGCAAATTATATCTATTCAGTACTTATTTGACACTGTACATGTTTTATTTTTATATTTTACTATCCCCAAATGTCCTGTATATTATAATACAAATACACGAGAATGCTTAGGTGGATGAGTGGGGTGACAAGAGAAGATAGGATAAGAAATGAATATATAAGAGAAAGCTTAGGAGTAGCGGTAATTACGGATAAAATGAGGGAGAATAGACTTAGATGGTTTGGGCATATTATGAGGAGAAAAGATTCGGAAGCAGTAAGAGCAGTTATGAAATTGAGTGTGGAAGGAAGAAGAGGAAGACCAAAGAAGAAGTGGCTAAACACGATTGAGGAGGATATGGGAATTGCTGGTGTGTGCGTCGAGGATGTGGGAGATCGGGGCAAGTGGAGGTTTAAGACTAAGGTGGCCGACCCCAAATAGATGGGAATAAGGCGAGGACAATGATGATTATAATACAAATACACGTAAAAATAAAAATATTTGGACGAAGACAGTTACAATCGCTTTATTACCCAATAATTACTTTTCGCAATTTAAAAATAATTCCACGATTATTCGTGTCAGAGTGAAGTAAAGAGGTCCGAACACTGCGTTTCTTTTATTATTCTTTATTCGGTGTCCGTTTTTTTTAGTATCAATATCTGTCATAAGACATCTGTTATCTCATTATCATGCCATTCTTAAGATGACCCAAAGGATTTACCAAACATAAAACAAATAAAAAAAATAAATAATCGTAATATATTTTTAGTTTTTAGAATACATTTAAGGCTGGGGTCACACGAGAGTTGTATTGACGTACGTTATGACGGACGTCATAACGTCCGTTGTTGAACTACATGATTTTATTACACGATGGTCACATACTTGACGTCCGTCGGATTTACCGTCCGGTCGACGTCAATGACGTCCGATACACGTTACGACGGTCGTTATAGCGTTTATCGGACGTCGTAATTTATTGGATATTATCGACACAGTCACACAAACTCTATTTTGACGTACGTTAATTGTGAGTTTTGTCTTAAAAAATATAGTTTAAAATGGATGTAGAACTATTAATTACTGAAATTGAAAACCGTCCAGTTTTATGGGATATAAGTGACGTGTTGTATAAAGATAGGAATAAGAAAAATGACGGATGGATGGAATGTGCAACTGTAATGTATAAACATTTTGGTGAAAAAACTGAAGTAGAACAAAAAATTATTAGTAAGTACAGACTATATTAATTTATTTCCATATGATATTATTAATTAAATAATTATTAAGTTAATAAGTATATTACTATTAACTTACAAATAGATGAATATATTAATAATATTTAAAATTTATTCAATCTGCGATGCCACTTGCCCTAACTCACTATTGAAATAATTTGCCAGTGCATCCCGATATCTGTAATTATCAACTGACGTATTATGTTCGTGTGACTAGGGTAGTGACGTTCGTTATAACTTAATGTCCGTCAATAAAACGCTCGTGTGACCCCAGCCTAATGTGTAGTTTACATGTATGTGTACAATAGAATATGTTTTATACATTTGACAATAGTTTATATTTGAATATAAATTTATAGGTATATATATTATTATAATAGGAAATTTGCGTACAATGTGGTCTCTATTATTATTACTAGTAATACACATTATGTAAAATCAACAAATTATAAATTAATCTAAAATAAAATCTGAATGTACTTTAAAAAATACAATTCTTTTAATTTTGCATGTTTTGTTCATTGTGTGAACTAGTTTCCACACTGTTTGTGAAATTTTTATATTTATATCTTAAACTAATTAAAATAAATATTACCATATCAATCACCATTAGTCCAGCAAATAATAAATACTCATAAGCCTAAAAAATAAAAATGTTTAGTCAAAATCATACATAATATATTTCAAATATTATTAACATACTTGATTTTCGAAAAACCGTACTTCTGACACAATCACCACAATCAAATTTCCAAATGCTACTGTCAACAAATTAACTGCTGCCAATAAGGATTTCATATTCACGGGTGCCTTCAAAATAATATCATTATATAACACTTCAAATTAAATTTTAATGTGACATTAAATATAACTTTTAAATTTCAATAGAAAATTAATTTTAAATGTACTTGTGTGAATGCAAATTCCAATGATGTAATAGAGAACATAACCTCCGCGGCAGTCATTATTATAATTTGAGGTAATTGCCATGCTATATGAACATAACTACCTTCCTCTATCACTACCAAGTTTGAATCCTACAATTCGTTTAATTGTATAACAAAGAATATTGACTATAAAAGTATAAATATTTTCAAATACTTACTATTTTTTCAAAATTACTTTGAAGTACTAATGTACTTACACTAGCTGGTAAAAAATTTAATTCGGTGATTAATTTCTTGTCTACAAATACTTGATATCTAAAAAAGTATATTTTATTGAGCATTTTATCAAAATATTTATAAAAATTTCATCGAATGCCTAATAAAGCATTTGTAAATTAATTTTAATTTAATAAAATATCAAAATAAAATTTTGTTCTTTTCAGTGAAATACAGGTATATTTTTGACTTTCAGTTTCTTGGTCTAGATTGTTATAAAATAATAATTAATTTTATTTCAACTTACTTTCCAAGAGGTATTGTAATTGTTGTTGCCATAGATAATAACATAACATCTTTTGTTGTATCTTTGCTGTTTTTAGTTTTGAACGAAATTACTTTATTAGACAAATCATTACTTCTCAATATCCTAATTATAGTAATAATATTAGTATTATTATTAATTACATTCAAAATTTCAAAATATTCACCTTAAACTTGAATCACCATTTTTAGGTTTAATTATGTCATCTGAATTATCGATTTTTTCTAAATAAAGTTTATCATTTGTGTGAGTTAAAAAATATGAAGTTACCTGTAATTTATTTATATATTGTTTTTTGATATTAAAATTTATGTTATGTCATAATTTATTAAAATAATTTACTTTACACTAATACTAATACCTTTCCTGATACAATGGAAACATTACTTGTCAATTGTAATGTTGATAATTTTTTTGAACACAGTGAATCAACAATAAAATCAATGGGAAACGATATTTCTGTAGAAACTGGTGTATATGTAGTTTCCAACATTTCTAATGAATTTAAACTGTGAACAGCTATGTTCATCGAATTTATTCTTATATTACAATTAAAACCATTAAATATCCTAAGCTGACCTTCACCAGTTGGTATTTGCACTGATTCACCCTAAAGTCATAAATAATATTTAGTATTATTGTAAATAAAATTATATAAATTTTATTTTTCCTTGTCAGACTTGTAACATAAATACCCTAGTGGAAAAATAAAAAAGGTGTACACAAATAAATCATGAATAAAGTAAGTCAAAATTAGGATAATAAATTATACGATATTTTTTACACAAATTATATATTTTTAACACTGTGAATATTCAATATAATAAAAAATTAAGTAAAACATTTATTTTGTAAGAAATAAAAAAAGATAGAATTAAATCACGAACTATGGATTTGTTATAATTAAATATATGTTCATAATTTTATTACAACTAATTGAAAAATTAAATAAATAATTTAAAAATTTCTATACAATTACTATTTATTTAAACCATTTGAAAATCGTCATGCATAACATAAATTTTATCAAAAGTTATTTATCCTTATTAATTTTTTCAACATATTTCCATATTTTTATGAATTATTAAAGCAAATTACAATATTGAGTAATATATAATTATTAACTTTTTTTAGTTATATTTTCTTTTACATTTATCAGTGAGCATAAGAAGTTAATGACAACAATATATGATTAAAAACATGTCTATATTTTTATCATCACCATAGTCCAAATTCAAATTTTAATTTTAATGAAATTTGAATCATTTTTGTATGACAATTTTAATTTTTAGTTTATTGTTATTCATTATACCTAACTCAAATAACTAATAATTACTAATACTATTTACAAATATACTTACAATAATTTTGTTTTGTACAACAGCTGATAGAACAAAAGCTAAAGCAGCAAGAAAACCACCCAATGAGATTTTTTGTAATGGTTTGCAAATACCGATTTTGGCTAAAGTTGGGTAAACTGCGATTTCAAAAAACGGAATAAATAAGAGTACAAGGAATGGATTTATCACCTGCATTTGATCAGGTTTCATTGCCCAATTCAAAAAATCAATTCTACCATTCATCAAAGTAGCTTGTAATGTCCAACGGGAACCCTAATTTTTCAAAAATAAAATATATAAAATAGATTTTATTATATTTTAATATGTATTAAATTATTATATTTATAACATTAATGAGAATAATAAATCTTACTTGTTGATCAAATAAAGCCCAAAAAAATGGAAATGGAATAAATAAATATATCACATCAAGAGCAGAACGTATATCTGTAATAGTTTTTTCTGAAAACTTATCATCCGCATAATATAACCAATGACGATTTATAGTGTTTGATGACACCAAAAACATTTTTTTCTTTAATGCATACTAGATAATATTAAATCAATTTGTTTATTGAATTTTACATTAAAAATGTAATCATATATGTGTATATTATGTTTTAATAATTTTGAAATATTTGAATTATTACAATAAATATATGTCAATTATTTTAAGTTTAAAATATTTATTTAAATATCAAAACTTACGTATATACATGAAAATGATGTTACAATAACATTTGACTCTGGTTTCTTTATCTTATATAAACTTTTACCACTTACAAATACACCTAATTAAAAATAAAATATGTATAAATGATTGTTATAAAACAATAATTTAATAGATTTAATAAATAAATACAAATAATATGTTATATTTATACTTAACTTTATATGTATAAATTATAATACTTCGTGTTTTATTATTCAATATATTAATTGTATAAACATGTATTATTACTTACATATTGCAACTATCATTAGAATAGCTGGTACACCAAAAGCTAAAGGAAAACATGTTTCCTTATTAAAACAATGAACACTTTTTCTTAGCTCTGGTGTTATGGCTGTTGATATAAGGGAACCTGCGTTGATAGAAAAGTAAAATATAGAAAAGAATTTCTGTAAGTATACTTCTTGTGCAGGAAGATTGAATTGATCGCCACCAAATGATGAAACACATGGCTTTATACCACCTGTGCCAATTGAAATTAAAATTAATCCTTGAAGTGCTAAATATCTATAAAATAATAAGATATTATTTTACCATTGTCCATAAAGTAAAATACATATTCTAAATTAAAATAATTCTACACAAATTGTATATAATATAAGGTATAGTATATTTATAAGCAAATATTAAGGGATTGATAAATTTATAATATACATTTTAAAATAATAATGTATTTGTATTTTATATGCATTTGAAGAAACCAGGATAATATCAGAAGTTACATTTTTATTATAACTATTATTAACTAATAAATAATTAAATAAATTTATATCAATATAATAATATCACATATTTATTATAATTTAAATATTAAAAAATAATAATTTTTATTTAAATTAGTGGACACAAATACATTTAGACAATGAAATAATCTGCTATATGATTTTCAATTTAACTAATATAAATTATTTTTTAAATACTTAATGCCCTCTTATAAGAAAATAAGGTCAATGTAGGAATAAAACGTACATAATAATTAAGACAATATCTAAATTTATAACTAATGGTGATTATTATGTTACGAATAATTATAGAAATATTAAATTATTGTTGACAATAGGTAATTATTTTAATTTTATTTATAATTATGTAAATTACTACATTTATTGTTTAAAATAGATAATATTACAATAACTTAAGATTGTACAAATCGAAAATTAATTTATTAGGTTTAAAATGTATGTTGCAATTTTTAAAAACAAACTAAATACAAAAAACTAAACAAACATTTGTTATTACTTTACTTAAATGTTAGAATTTTCCTATTTTTGAATTTACAACAAAATAGATTAAATATATTTTATTTAAATGAATTTAACATAAATGTCTACAATTTGAAATTCTATCAAAAATTACTAAAATTAAAAAATTACTTCTATAAAACACCATCTATGTCTATTTGTTAATAAAATAGTATTCATAATTAATATTAATTTTTTCACACTAAAGAAAAGTTTGAAACATTATTACTAAATAAACCATTTTTCAGAAAATAAATTTAAATATAGTGACTTCTTTTACATAAATAATTATTTTTAAAATATAAATAAAATAGCTCATTGTTTAAATTATAATACCTTTGATTTGTCAAGCTTAATGAAGATGCCAAGGATGCTCCTGTTATGACTAAATTTCCAAAAGCATAAACTATTGAGAGATATAATATTGTTCTGAAATATGATAAACATATATATATTTAATAAACAATTATACAACAAATATGAGACCAATATCATAATTAATAATAACATAATAAAACTCAGAAATCTATTGTAATCGAAGAAATATTAAGTTTAAAAAATGTCATACCACATATGAAAAATCAATTAGTTAAATAATACTATATTTAAAATGTTTTAAAAAATGATTATTTTTGTCAAATAATACAGAAAAATAATCGAATTCAATGTAAAGTATTTATAAATATCCAATATTTATTGTATTTTTGTAATGCATTTTCATTGTTTAAATTAAACAAAAATATAAATATGACTTGAAATAAAAACATTCAATTAGTCATTAATAAGTCATTGCTTTAAATTAAATATATTTATCATTTGAATAAGATATCTGTATATCATATGATACATTTTTGAATGTTAAAATAATTAAATTAATTTTCATAATTTCTATCACAACGATTTTTTTTTTTATAGAAACATTTTAATATTAAATGTATTATTTGATTATTCAGGCTTCATTCTAAATAAATATAACGCAAAAATAATTATGAAATTAACAATTATGAGTTTTAATTATAACATAAATTCACAAAATTTATTCTTTATTATTCCTTTATTAATATATCACGTCTAAATTTTGTATATTTTTAATTTTTCCTTTGTTAATTTTACAATTTCTATCATATCAACATTAAATTAAGTTAAATTATTCTCATTCTATCTATATAATTCATTATTAGATATACTATTTAACCAAAACAATAAAAAATATTTCACTTAAAAGTTTTTAATTTATAATTTTTTGCATTAAATATTAAACATATCAATTCAACAAGGTATGACAGATTAAAATGTATTAAAAATAAATATTTATATTATATACTTTGCACATACTTGAATTTTCCCAAGTAAGAGTCTGATAGAATAGCCCCAAATAGTGGTGAAAAATAGGCCAAAAAAACAATCATGTGATAAATAATAGTAGATTCATCTTCATCATATTGTAATATTGATGTAAGATATAATACTAAAACGGCTAAACAATAAAATATAACATTTTTGGTAGTAAAATTATTTTTAGTTTCATTTTAATAGAATTTTTATTTATTGTGTATACATATATTTTTTAACATACTTCGAAGTCCATAATAAGAAAATCGTTCACAAAATTCGTTACAGATAATAAACCACACAGATTTCGGATATCCCTATATAAATTGAAAAACTATTAGTAAACAGTTATAATAGCAATTTTTGTTTGACATTGAAACAAAAATGTGATTTCAAAAATTAATTAATGTTAATTTGTTAGTATTCTTTTTGGTAATTCTAATCAATGAAAACGATTAATGATTTTACACAAAATGTGTTCATACTGTTTTATTTTGTATATAAATTAAAAAATATTCGTTCTGAACATGCTCGCAGTTTATTTTATAAGTATTTTACAATAACAAGATAAAAATTTGAATTTATAAATAAAATATAAAAATAAATAGGTATACATTTATGAAAATTTGTACTTATGCTTAAACTAATGTTAATTCGATAAAAATTACAGATAATATATTTATATACCGTGAAGTATTTTACACAATTATATTCATAATATTTAAAAAGCATTAACATATATATTAACATACTACAAAAATCTTTTTTAAGAAATAAAATTTTTTATGTCAAATTGAAAGAAATTAAAACTGTATTTATTACCAAGTTTATTGAACTATATTTTATTGCTTTAATATTATAATACACAGAAGCGGATTTACGAGGGGCCTATAGGATTTAAAGCCTTCCTCCAAACACTGATAAATATTTTGAGAACTAATTGAACTATTATTCAATGTAGCAATAATTGTTTCTATTAATATCGACAGCAAAACATAAAAGAATTAATAATAATAATAGATTTTCTTTAATTATTATCGATATTATTACGTATATTATAATAATATATATGCGTTGTGTTTTCAATAATTGATAATATACTGTTTATGATGGTTAATAAACTTTTTTTATTATTGAATTGGTTATCTTAATGTATTTTCAAATATTAGTGGTGTATGTGTGTATTTGCCATTTTTCATTTTTCTTTTTTAAGTCAATGCGAATACTACTTCGTACGAAAAATTAACATTGAACAAGCAAACGTTTATACATGAAATATATTATTAGAAATATTTTCTGGATCCACAAACATTTTCAAAATTCGCTATTAATAATATATACTGATTTATTCTTATTGTATGTTTGTATATATATATATTACTCTGATTTCTGAACCACTTTTATATAGTTATCTTGGGTACACCACTGTACGTTATATAAAAATATAACAATTTACGTTGCAGTAATAATTCGAGGTTAAATATATAGAAAAAAATAGTAGCAGAACAAATATTAAGAAAATAAAAATATTGCAACAATAAAAAAAATTTCATCAGTATATTAAAATTAAATTTAATATTATTATTTGTGTTTAATAAATAAATAAAATAAAGAACAATTAATTATACAATTAATGATACAGATATTATTGAAACTATATAATATACGTAAGATTATATGTGTCAAAAGTAATAAAAATCATTAAACTTAATCGGTTTGGTGACATAAACAGTAACCAAACAACAACAGTGATTATTATAACAACAAATTATTCGATTAGTATTTCCGTAAATTTCAACGTGACACTATGCCTCGAAGATTTTATCGTAGGCGAAAGAATAGCGATTTTTAGTAAAATTAAAACGCTCTCGCTGTTGTCAATGTTAAAAAATTATGTGTTCCAAAACCAACAAGAATAGTCTGTATGATAAGCTTGAATATTGTGCACATATTTCGTCAACCAGCTTAGACAATGCTCAATTACATCCTATTACTACACATACGTCCAAGCAGTAATTTTATGATATATGGCTCACTCTTTTCAACGTCATTTCTTAAGAATCTTGATTTTTCAGGAGTGATTTTAAGTTAAAAATGATTATTTAAGTTAAAACAATATTTTAAAAATAAATATTAAGCCACGAATTGAACTTTTTACTATGCGAGAAATCTCTTTAGATAAGGTTTTTATGGGTAATCGTTTAATGTGGAAAAATAGAACTGGTCCCAATGTGCCCACATTAAGCTGAATCCAATGTACATATTATTAAACTTGCTATTGGAATTATTCTACAAATAATTAATCAGCGTTTGTTTATTTTCATAATCAAAACATATTCGTAATGTTTATAAAAATACATTTTTTTTTTACTTTTACACAGTTCAATTTTAGGATAAATTAAATATTGTCTTTTTTTGATTTGCAATGAAAATTTTAAATATTTACAGTACAATGTGCATTGTTTAATAGTAGCATTTTACAGTGAATATGAATCATTGAATGTCATATAATAAATTTAAAGAAAAATGTAAACAGTAAAAATTTTGAACGGCGACATTTAACAATATTAATACGATAAATCATATAATACTACTGCTAATAATATATTTTATAAAAAATATAGACATTCATACGTAATATTTTACGTATCATGTTATACATTTTTATGTTAGCAGTAGATATTTGAAATATTTTTGATTTTTTAACATTTATAACACATTTTTCCTATATTTTGATTCATAGTATTATTAAATACTGAAGATAAGGTAAAATAAACAACCACCTACAAAATATAATTATTATTTTGTATTGTAAGATATTACTTTTCTCGTTATCTTTTAAGTCACGTACGGATTTTGCTACGAGTTATCACGTTCGATATATTGTGGATGCAGTCGTTCCGAGCTCGTGAATACAAAGGATGAGTCAATAGTTAATACCTATTCTTGCGTCCAATTATTATAGTACATATTTTACACTAATAAATACTAATTTATATTTTGTTATTCATTTATAAATTATATTTGTAATTGTTGTTGGAATACAGTCGCACAAAACACTGAAATATGCGACACCTAAATTTTGTAATTTTTTAACAAATAATGTACAATACTATAGTTGGCCAAGTGTATGTATAATTTTTGTAGTGACCCATTTGTGTACGAACTCTTTCATTTTTGGATAAATTATATTGTTTGAGAAAGTTTTTTAACATTAAATATTTGGTTTATTACACGTGTCTGGTTTGGTATGCATTGTGTGTAGATAGTAAAGTAGTCGTGTATTGTACGAGTTACAGAACATGTAGTGAGATCAGTGCGACCAGTGCGAAAAATGTACTAACATTTTTTTATTAAATAATTTTTGTACAGTTCACTCAGTGTTTTTATTTTTTATGAATAAATAATTTAAATCGAAACATAGATTTAAATGTTAATTATATTTTCTTCGTGCAATTTTAAAATATTTATAAATAAACATAATTGTTATGTATTTAATTCCAAGTAATATAGTATAAATATTGATAAATATTATGGAGTTCTTGTTAAAAAAGTTACGCAATATTGTGGATAATGATGTCAATGATATTGCTTAAGAATTTTATAAAGTCATGAGATATTGGTAAAATAATTTATATGTAAGGGAGAGAAAGAGGGAAGCTACAATATGTTAATGTAGACACGAATCAGTAATTTTAATCGTGCATATTATATTTTTAATATTTGTATATAGAAAAGTCAAAAAATTAGTAAAGGAATAATATATAATAGACTTTTATTATTTTGTAGATTAAATTTAACATTGAGAATAGTAGCACTATGAAATAGTAGCAATAAAATGTCTAAGTAGTAAAGTTAATAATATATATATATATAATATTGATTATCATTGAAATTAAAGAATAAATTATTATAAATATTATATACTTTTTTAATAAATTTTAATACTTTATATTATTAAAATTAATAAAAATATGGCAAGGAAGTAGAAAAAATATTAATATTTAAAGAATGGGTAGATAGACTATATACAGAACACAATGCACATTTAAGAATTTTATATAAAGTAAAGAAACTTCAAATCTAATCCATAATATTCAAGTAATTCAAAATTTTATAAAACTATTAATAAATTAAAATTTTTATACTTAAATAATAATCATTTTAAATTACGTTAAATTTTAATATATATGTAAAATACAGAAGTGAAAGTATATTCAGTTTTACAGTTTTAAGTTGACATATATTCTATCATATCACTAGCAACATATGAAAAAGTGTATCTGTATTTACAATGAATATAAATTGAAAATATTTTTGTTTTATTAAGAATTGAATTAAAAACATAAAAAGTAAATTGTATATATTTAATTTCTTAAAAATAAAATAATTTTAACTATGAAAACTAAATAAAATTGACTATATTAAATACTACAAGTATATTTTAATTTATAGTAATAGTAAACAAACACGAATTGACCACTTTTTATATTAAACCAAAGCAATAGTTATTACTTGATAATTTAAGACAATAATTTTTAATTATGTTAAATTATATCAAAATTGTTTAATATAAGAAATATTTCAACCAAGTAAAATTTACAATATACAATTTTAAATAAATTATTAAACAAATAAGGTTTGCACAATTTAAATTTACTGTCAAAGATGTAATTTGAAATGAAAAATATTATAAATATATATATATAAATTATGTTTAATATATCATGGTTTTTCAATAAGTTTACTTTAAAGTATATTGTAGGTAGATATATGTAAAATGTAATTATTAAACTGTTGAATTTATAATATTATTTATACAAAATTATAAGTACTATCATATTAATTAATATATATATTGTACTGAGTATATTAAATATTATTTATAAATTTTAAAATATATTTGTTAGCAAATGAAAAAATTACATTTACTTACCATTATTTATAAAATATAAATTTTCAAAATCTTAGATATAATTAAATTGTTTTAAGAAAATTGTTTGTAATAAAAGTTAGTTTTTCTAAAAAGAAAATTAAAAAATATTAACCACAGTTTTTTCAATAATATTAATAAAAAGGAGCACAAATTATAACTAAGACAAAAATGTAATTATTGTTAAGAAAAATTGCATACGTGTACTACATACAGTATCTCCAAACTACAAATCATAACTAATAGTAAGTGAGAACAGAAATAAATAATTAAAATAATACCTTTACAGTATATCATAAATTCAAGTCAAGGCTAATGCTTAGTTAAACACAGACTAGTCTATCCCCACTTTATATTTGTAATATAATTGTGTAGAAAAGTAGTAATAATATATAATTGGAATTGAATAAATTGCTTTGATCATTTTAAATTTTGATTAAGGAAGCTTTAAAATTATGTTTTTAAGATATAAATAAAAAAATTTTAAATTGTCAAATAGTATATCATTTATGTAGAAATAAGAAATGGAATTATTTTTATTTACGAAATCACATATTTCCTTACTGTATAAAATATTTTTATAAATTTAAAAAGAACTTTATTAATTTTACAACGATATTTTTAGATTTATTATTATACAATTTTTTATTTAATATTTAAATGCTTAATCTTTCTTTAAAAGTAAAAAGAATAATTGTGACACATTTTAAATATAATTTTTAAAATTCGATAACTATTAGCAGTTACAATACTTTATTACAACTTTTATAATAACTAGTAATAATAATATACTATATGTCCATTTAAAGTGAGAAAAACGCATGGGATAAAATTATACCATTTTAGATTCATGATTTAATATTATCAAATATTAATTCGAGCTTAATAACTACTGTTTTAACAACATCATTCCCATTTTATTTCAACTAAACTGGACAGCCGTTATATTGAAATTAATATAATTTTAAAGTACAAAATTATTGATATTAGAATTACGTATATTTGTTCAAGCAAAATCTATTATTTTTTTAACATTATTAAATAAAAAAATTAGGGTTTTAATCAAACTTTTTTATAGCCTTAATTCTAATAGAATCGTATTAACGTATTAATAATTAATAAATAAAAATATTTATTTTATACTATTAAAATATATTCGAAATTATAATACATTTTTGAATTTAAAAAAGTTTCGACATTTGTAATCAGATAATAATAATTAACGAGAAGTTAAATAATATTTTAACATTTTTAATATGAATTTCTATTAGATACTGAACAAATATAAATCAAATTAACCTTGACAAGCGTTAGACTATATTAATAGGTATATCAATCTAAACACTTAGAAATAATTAAATTGATTAATACTTAAAAATTGTTTAATCTTTAATAAATGTTACAGTTAGTACATAATTAAATACTTAAATATTTATAGGTTTTTTAGTTTTAATCAATAATAATATATTGTACTAATATAATTATATATATATATATATTGGTATCTCAATAATGCCTATAATTTGTTTTGTGATAAAATATTTATCTTTATAGAAAGCATGGAAATAAATTATTGAATGTAGTTCCTATATTATGTATGAAGGTATGTATGTTATAAACCTAATATTATAAATTATAATAATACAAGTAAAATTACAGTGTGAATTAAATTTGTTGCAGTTGGATTGTAATTTGTATTACAGTTTTTGGTTTATGATTATTAAATCTACTTTAGAATACTTATTTTTTCACAAGAATAAAAATATATGTAATGAAGTAAATGTGGTTTAATTATTGAATGAGGGTCATAATTATATCTACCACGCTAATAGACTAATGACGAATGACAGTATTTAAAATATGCATGGATACCTTGTTTAAAGAAGCGTTAAATAATTAACAAACAGATAATCATGCAACCCAATATTAATAATTGTTACTTATTATTAATAATAATATATTAAAAATAAGTATAGCTCGGAAGTTAAGGTATTCTCAACTTTCTTCTAGTGTTTTAATTTATTACTTATCAAGGTTTAATTTATTTACACATATGTATGAATTGAAATCTTAACGTTTTTAGTATAACTTTTTACAATTTTTAAATTTGATTATAATTATGTTAATATTATTTATTTATAATATAGTTTTTGTTATTTTATATATTTTTCACGTAATTTTACATTTGTGATATTTGTTAAATGTTTAAAATATTATGCGTTCAATTAATGAACATTTATAATATTGATAATTTTTGAAATAATGTAGGTAATAAAAGTTTATATGAAATTAGGTATATGATAAATTAAGTACATCTAATTCCTTTAAGTGTTTTTAGATTTTCAGAAAATTACAGAGTAAAATTGCCGTATACCAAATAGACAACATAAAATAAGCTGTTCAATAAAAAAGATTAACAAAATGTTAGGTAAAACTCATTATATATAGTTTTTTAAGATATAAAATCTTATTGGTTCAAATTACAAGTTACAAATTTTTATTTAATTCAATAAATTTTATAAAGTACTTATTGTTTACTACAATGATGTGATAAAGAGATACAAAAAAGAGTTTTCAAATAATAATTCAAATTAAATAATTAATTATTTTTCTACTTTAAATAAAGTATTTTTTAAGATAATTAACAGCCTTTAATGTAATAAACTATTTATAAACTGTTATGTCATTTGTATAGATAATTTATATTGTATTTAGACTAAAAAAAAACATTTTTTTTTTTTTGTTGTAAATATTAAAATAAAAATATATTATTATCGTAAAAATATATTAAAACCAATTGCTATGAAATTGAACCCAAAGATTAACATAATATTATGTACATTTTCCCGCTATTTTATCTTTTGTAAATCACTATCAAGGAAAATAGACAATAAATAAATAATATGCAACTTCTTTGATATAGGAGATTATAAAAGTATCTGATTACTTTATGCGTTTACCGACGTTTCGTTTTGTTTCTGTTTGTATAAACTTGTTTCTCGTGGTTAAAAATTGAGTTTTGCATTTCGTGTGTTACAATTTAATGTAATTGATTTATTCGTGTTTGAATAATTTTTTCTAATATGTAATAATTCGTTTTATTTGTAATAGTTAAATTTCAAAAGTATGTTATTTTGAAGTTGAATATCACAAATAAGTATCTTTAAGTTAATAAATTTATATATTTTTATACAAAAGGTAGGGTATGTCAATTCCACCATTTATGTTGGGTGGCAACCCATGGGCCCAAATGATTGTCCAACAGCAACAGCAGCAAATTGCTGCAGTGCAAGCTCAAGCTCAGGCTGCCCATGCACAAGCTGCTGCTGTTCATAATATGCATGTTGTTCAACAAATGGCAATGCATCAAATGTCGTCAACTCCATCTCATAGAATTCCTGAACCATTAAGTGAAGAAAAGTTACAAGAAAAATGTAATTTATAAAAATGATTGTTATTTTTTTCTTTTGCGTTTAATTATTTTTATATTC
Source organism: Geopemphigus sp. TES_GeoC_2020 (assembly GCA_025469175.1). NCBI lineage: Eukaryota > Metazoa > Arthropoda > Insecta > Hemiptera > Aphididae > Geopemphigus > Geopemphigus sp. TES_GeoC_2020. The sequence continues at coordinate 138,831 of JAIPRN010000054.1, forward strand.
ATAGCACAAAAATGGCAACAAATTCAATCAAAAAGATTTGCACCTAAACGTAAGTTTGGTTTTGTTGATGCACAAAAAGAAGATATGCCTCCTGAACACATTCGTAAAATTATCAGAGACCATGGTGATATGAGCAGTAGAAAATATCGTCATGATAAAAGAGTATACCTTGGGTATGTACATAAAACAAAAATATTGTTTAAATTTGTTCAAAACAATTATGTAGATAAGGTTTATTTAAGAAAAATTTGAATTTATTTCTTTAATCACTATAATACATGTCTAATTATTAGGAATTAAATTTACTATTATGTATAGAGATATATCAAACATTAAAAAAATCATACAGATTATTTAATTTTTCGTTTGAAATTATTGATTTGTCATTTATCCATATTTTACTGTTTTATACTACATAATATGACCATAACAATATTTTATGTTAAAATAGTATTTTTTTTTAAATAACATTTCTGTAAATTATTTTATTTTATTACTTTACATAATGTATAAATCAAAAATGATAATTTATATTATATAAACATTATAAATTATATTATTTTCAGTTTAATAAAAAAATATATTATAAATAATTATTTAATTATTAGTATTAAAATAATATTTTAATTTTAGAGCTCTTAAATATATGCCTCATGCTGTTTTAAAATTACTGGAAAATATGCCAATGCCATGGGAACAGATCCGTGATGTCAAAGTTTTGTATCATATAACTGGTGCAATTACTTTTGTTAATGAAATTCCATGGGTTATTGAACCAGTTTACATTGCTCAATGGGGGTGAGACTTCATTATTAAAATTATTTCATTTAAATATACATATATCGTTATTTTATTTTAGAACTATGTGGATAATGATGAGAAGAGAAAAACGTGATAGACGTCATTTTAAAAGGATGCGTTTTCCACCTTTTGATGATGAAGAACCTCCATTAGATTATGCTGACAATGTTTTAGATGTTGAACCTTTAGAAGCTATTCAGATTGATTTAGACACAGAAGAAGATGCTGCTGTTGCTAAGTGGTTTTATGATCATAAACCACTTGTTAATACTAGGTATGTTAAAAATAAAGATTAGATGATATATATCAAATTAAGAAGTTAAATATTTAAATTTTTGATTAATGCAAATATTTTAATTTACTATGATAGTTATATTTACAAGTATTAATATTGAATAATTTTCAGGCATGTAAATGGTTCTACATATCGTAAATGGAATTTAACTTTACCACAAATGGCTACATTATATAGATTAGCAAATCAACTTTTAACTGATCTTGTTGATGATAATTATTTTTATTTATTTGACCCAAAGTCATTTTTCACTGCCAAAGCGTTAAACATGGCTATTCCTGGAGGACCTAAATTTGAACCACTTATCAAGGATTCAAACCCAGCGTAAATATTTATTAATTTATGAATTTTTAATCTATTTTTATGAATAATTTCTTTATTTTAGTTTTGTTCGTGACGAAGACTGGAATGAATTTAACGATATCAATAAAATTATTATTCGACAACCTGTAAGAACTGAATATAGAATTGCATTTCCTTATTTATATAATAATCTACCTCATTATGTTCATTTATCTTGGTAAGTTTTTTTTATAAAATTAAATTATATTGATAATAATTACTTGTTTATTAAATTTTAATAATATAAATAAACTAACACACAAGTTTTGAAAACTACATACAAATATTTGTCGTTTTTACTAATGTGTGTTACATTAATTTTCATAATCATTGTAGTTAACTTGATAAAAGTTTATCTAATTTAGCGCTGATAGTTATGAACAATTTATTTTAATTATATTTGTGACAAATTATATTAGTTAATATATGAGCTTCAAAATTTAATATGAAATAATATTTTACAAACATTTTAATAGCTATGATGAATTCCGTAGGGGCTCTGAAAATTGATGCAGAATGTTGCTCAACTATTATATTTTGAAACGGATTTCGTCTGTGATGTGTCCATTTTAAAATTAATAGGAAAATACGCCCATCTGAGCTTATTAACTTTGTAATGATGATTTAGCACAGGGGTCTGATATCTGTATTAATGAATACAGACAAATAGCATTTATTAATAATATGGTCAGTGATCTGTTGTTATTAAATGTTGTTGGACAATATACATCTGAACAAAATAATACATTTAGATTTTTTAGAAAATTTAGGAAATTATTTAAATTAATTTTCAAATTCATCTTGATGTTTGTATTTTTTGTAATATTATTATATTATGTATTACTAACTTTCAGGTATCATGCTCCAAATGTTGTATACATTAAAACTGAAGATCCTGATTTACCAGCATTTTATTTTGATCCCTTAATTAATCCGATATCTCATAGACATTCAGTTAAGGTATATCACTATAATACTAAACTTAATTTATTTTTAATCAATTTTAATTCAAACTAGGTATTTAAACATTTTCCGACAACAGTAATAAATATTTTCCAAAAACTTAAAAATATTGAATTAATTTATTTTGTTTAATTCACACGGGTATTACCAGAAATTATTTGAGCATATTAATAAACTACCAACATTTTATCATAAAATATTTAAAACAATTTTATTTTATATTTGCAATTTGATGATATTGTATACTTTTACCCTTACAATTTATAATTAAAATTATTTTTATGTGATTATTAAATAAATGTGATAAAATGTCATTTAAAATCTAACTATATATCAAGTATTATACAATTTACAAATAGTAGTTTTTTAAATTATTTTAAAAATAAGTTTTCACAGATGTCTTATGTTTATAACTGGAGTACAAATATTTTAAAAATATAATAAATTATGTGACATATATTGTATACTAATAAATAATATGTAAATATACTTTTCATTTGTTCAGGTTAATGAACCAGTATTTGATGATGATGAAGAATTTGAATTACCACCAGAAGTTCAGCCATTTTTACAGGAAACTCCAGTTTATACTGACAATACAGCAAATGGAATTGCATTGTTGTGGGCTCCAAGACCCTTTAATATGCGCTCTGGTTAGTGTATTTTTATTATTATAGTTTAAAATTACTTATTCAATAATAATATTTATGTTATTGTTATTATTAGGCCGTTGTAGAAGAGCTATTGATGTGCCTTTAGTTAAGAGTTGGTATAGAGAACATTGTCCTCCTGGGCAACCTGTTAAAGTGCGTGTGAGCTATCAAAAACTCTTGAAATATTATGTTTTAAATGCATTAAAACATCGACCACCTAAACCACAGAAAAAAAGGTGTTATCTATTAACTTATAATGTATTTTGTGTAATATCATAATTTATTATTTTTATATGTAATTATTAGATACTTATTCCGATCATTTAAATTTACCAAATTTTTCCAAACTACAACATTAGATTGGGTAGAAGCTGGATTACAAGTGTGCAGACAAGGATATAATATGTTAAATCTTTTAATCCATCGTAAAAATCTAAATTATTTACATCTGGATTATAATTTTAATTTGAAACCAGTGAAAACGCTTACGACTAAAGAAAGAAAAAAATCTCGTTTTGGAAATGGTATATAACTATTAAAATTAGTTAAACATATTTATGTGATAAATTTTTAAACATTATTTTTAATAGCTTTCCATTTATGTCGAGAAATACTTCGTTTGACAAAATTGATAATTGATTCACATGTACAGTACAGATTAAACAACATTGATGCTTTTCAATTAGCTGATGGATTACAATATGTATTTGCACATGTTGGACAACTAACAGGCATGTATCGTTATAAATACAAACTCATGAGGCAAATTCGCATGTGCAAGGATCTAAAACATCTTATTTACTACCGGTTTAATACTGTAAGTAAATTTACAAATTGTAAAAAAATTGTATTTAAAAATTATGTTATATTTTAGGGTCCAGTAGGCAAAGGTCCAGGTTGTGGATTTTGGGCACCTGGTTGGCGTGTATGGTTATTTTTTATGCGAGGTATAACACCATTATTAGAAAGATGGTTAGGTAATTTACTGTCTCGTCAGTTTGAAGGAAGACATTCAAAAGGTGTTGCCAAAACTGTTACTAAACAACGTGTTGAGAGTCATTTTGATTTGGAACTTCGCGCTTCTGTAAATATTTTAATATTATTCATTAATTATTTCTTATTTATATCAAATTTGCTGTTTACAGGTAATGCATGATATTGTGGATATGATGCCTGAAGGTATCAAACAAAATAAAGCTAGAACCATTTTACAACATTTGTCTGAAGCTTGGAGATGTTGGAAAGCGAATATTCCATGGAAGGTGAAATAATTACAGTAATATTAATATTCGAATTTAAAATATTTTGTAATAGGTTCCTGGATTACCAACTCCAATTGAGAATATGATTCTTCGATATGTAAAAATGAAAGCTGATTGGTGGACAAATACAGCCCATTATAATAGGGAACGTATTCGTAGAGGAGCAACAGTGGACAAAACTGTTTGTAAAAAAAATTTAGGTCGTTTGACTCGGTTATACTTGAAAGCAGAACAAGAACGTCAACATAATTATCTTAAAGTATTGTTTATATATTTCTTCTGTGTGCATATATATATATTTTTTTTTTTGGTTTTAGGATGGACCTTATATTTCTCCCGAAGAAGCTGTAGCCATTTATACAACAACGGTACATTGGTTAGAATCACGACGTTTTGCCCCAATACCATTTCCTCCACTTTCATACAAACATGATACAAAATTACTAATTTTAGCTCTTGAACGTTTAAAAGAAGCTTATAGGTAATATTAAACATAATATTTTTTAAATATATTAACGTAATAATAGTACAAATTATTCTATATATTATAAACTATAATTTATAGTGTGAAGTCTCGACTGAATCAAAGTCAAAGAGAAGAGCTTGGATTAATTGAACAAGCTTATGATAACCCTCATGAAGCACTTTCAAGAATCAAACGTCACTTATTGACTCAAAGAACATTTAAAGAAGTAATTATTTTTACAAATTTTATATAATTTAATATATAACATGACTAATAATTTTCACAGTAGTATATTCGTAGGAGATTGCCCAATTTCCTAAACCCTGTAATTGGTTTTAACGTTTGTTATAAAATTTAAATTAATTTAATTTAAAAATATTTATATACATTTCTTGCAATATTATGAAAGAAACCAATAGAAGATAATGGATAATTTTTTAAATTATATTTTTTAAAAAAAAATGCATATTTTATTAATATATAATATCCTACAGTGCTTCTTCTATACACTTTTTTTTCGCTTATATTTTATATGCCTTAATGCTACATCTGTATGATTAAAGTTATAGATTTGTGATACCCAAGTATAAGGTATAAGTTAAGACCATGGTCTGTACTTGGCACAAAGTTTTTGGCTATGACCAAAGCTGTAAATTTAACTCGTTAAAAAAGTGTTAAGTATGCGTGTATTTATGTATTAAAAACAGGCAAAATATGCACTGAAAAATACTTAAATGTATAAAAAATGCATTATAAATTCCAAAAATGCAGTATAAACATTTCTATAAAATATATTTGAAATAAATTAAAAAATATGAGCAAAAAATGATTTATTTAAATACTTAATCTTTTAGTTGTTCTTTTGTTTAAGAGTTTAAAGATATTTTTTAGTCATGATATGGTGAATCATAACTATTTTTTCACATGAAATTTTTGTATTACATATTTAGCAAAACAAAATTTTGTTATCTATAGAAAATATTCCCATTCCAAATTCAGCAATATAATTATATAATTGGCCAAATAAAATTTGTTTTTGGTTTGATATTTAAAAATAATTTTAGTTGACTGATAGAAAATTGAAACGAGCTACATCGTTTATATATTACAACGAACAATTTTTTGACCAAGTTGTTATTATAATAGATACCTATTTTATCCATGATTACAAATTTTTATACGGATTATAGTTTTATAAATATCAGTACAATTTAAGTTAAATCATAGACTAGAAATATGATAGTTTCATTTAGACCTAATCAAATTAGTATGTTTTAATAGTTATTAATTTTGCGTATAAGAAACAAACCTAATTAACTATGTAAATATTTTTTCTGCCTATGAAAAGTAAATTTAATAAACAATTTAAAATAAATATTTTAAATTGTAATTTTTTATATTATGTTGTCTAATTATTTTCTATGTATATACCTTTTTTAATGTAAATTCTTTTTAGGTCGGAATAGAATTTATGGATTTATATTCTCATTTAGTACCAGTTTATGATGTTGAACCTCTTGAAAAAATTACTGATGCATATTTGGATCAATATTTATGGTATGAAGCTGATAAGCGACGATTGTTTCCACCATGGATTAAACCATCCGATACTGAACCTCCGCCATTACTTGTATATAAATGGTGTCAAGGTAAATAAATATATTCATTATATGATAAATGAATACATGTTTTCATTATTTGTGGATTGTTTTATATGATGACACAATATGCAAACAAAATATAAATGTTTAAAAATTTTAACTTTATATTTTTTCCAAATATATAGGTGTTAATAACTTACAAGATGTATGGGATGTAAGTGAAGGTGAATGTAATGTGTTGCTTGAATCCAAATTTGAAAAAATCTATGAAAAAATTGATTTAACATTATTAAACAGATTGTTAAGATTAATTGTTGATCATAATATTGCTGATTATATGACTGCAAAAAGCAATGTTATAATAAATTATAAGGTTTATATTTTAATTATTAAAGGATATATATTTGTATTATGTATTATACTTATATATTTATAATTGTAGGATATGAATCATACAAATAGTTATGGTATAGTTAGAGGTTTACAATTCTCATCATTCATTGTTCAATACTATGGATTAGTTTTGGATTTGTTGGTTTTGGGATTACAAAGAGCTTCAGAAATGGCTGGACCTCCACAAATGCCCAATGATTTTTTGACATTTCAGGATGTTCCTACAGAAGTTGCTCATCCAGTTCGTCTTTATTGTCGATATATTGATAGAGTACACATTTTTTTAAGGTATTAACAATAATTTGGTATTAAAATTGATAATTATTTTTAAAAAAAATTGAAACTATTATAAATATGAAGATGTTTCCATATGGTTTAATTGAAATATATTATTTTACTATTAATTTTATTTTCGGGAGCCTAAATTAAATAATTTTCCTTTTTTAACTAAAATATGTTTAAAATTGTTTGATTTAATATTTGTAATTTGATCATTGCTATTACTATTGATCAATGTTAATTTCGTGATTTTTAAAAATGTTTTAATATTAATCTTATGATTGGATTTTCATATTTATAAATGTATATATATCCTATGCTAGATCCAGTATCAACTAATTTCATTTTTAATTATGTCTAATCTATTATTAGTATTATGTATATTTCATAAATATTTTATTTTTGATAAATAGATTCACTGCTGACGAAGCAAAAGATCTTATTCAACGTTATTTGACTGAACATCCAGATCCTAATAATGAAAATATTGTTGGTTATAACAACAAAAAATGTTGGCCCCGTGATGCTAGAATGCGTTTAATGAAACATGATGTTAACTTGTAAGTTATGAATGAAAATGTTAGTATCAAGTTTATTTTTGTTAATTGTTTTCTATTTTATAGAGGACGAGCTGTATTCTGGGACATTAAAAATAGGTTACCTAGATCAACAACTACTATTCAATGGGAAAATAGTTTTGTTAGTGTATATTCTAAAGACAATCCTAATTTATTGTTTAATATGAGTGGTTTTGAATGTCGTATTCTACCAAAGGTAAGATATATATATATATACGTAATTATTTACTCTAACATAATAATTTTTAGTGTCGAACTATTCATGATGAACTTACTCATCGAGATGGAATATGGAATTTACAAAATGAAATCACCAAAGAAAGAACAGCTCAATCATTTTTGAGAGTTGATGATGAATCTTTACAAAGATTTCATAATCGTGTTAGACAAATATTAATGGCCAGTGGATCAACAACGTTTACTAAGGTGTTTTTAATTTTTATCGTGATTACATTTCAGTTTATAATTGAAAATTTATTTTAATATATAGATTGTTAATAAATGGAATACAGCATTAATTGGTTTGATGACTTATTTCCGAGAAGCTGTAGTTAATACTCAAGAATTATTGGATTTATTGGTAAAATGTGAAAATAAAATTCAGACGCGTATTAAAATTGGTCTTAATTCTAAAATGCCGTCAAGATTCCCTCCAGTAGTTTTCTATACACCTAAAGAACTTGGTGGTTTAGGAATGTTGTCTATGGGTCATGTTCTTATTCCTCAAGTAAATTATTTTAAATAATTATTTTAAAACAAAATTCTATACATAGAAATTGTTTTTAGTCTGATCTAAGATGGTCAAAACAAACAGATGTTGGTATTACCCATTTTCGTTCAGGTATGAGTCATGACGAAGATCAATTGATTCCCAATTTATATCGTTATATACAACCTTGGGAATCAGAATTTATCGATTCTCAACGAGTATGGGCTGAATATGCATTAAAAAGACAAGAAGCCAATGCCCAAAATAGGTAAAACCCTAATAACAAATAAAAATATGAATGTATCTTTACTAAATTTTTAAAAATAATTTCAGACGTTTGACATTGGAAGATTTAGAAGACAGTTGGGATCGTGGTATACCAAGGATTAATACTCTATTCCAAAAAGATAGACATACCTTAGCTTATGACAAAGGTTGGAGAATTAGAACAGAATTTAAACAATATCAGGTATTTTGATATATATAAAATAGTTTGAAAAATTATTTAAATAAACTGTTTGAAAATAATATTTAAAAAAATAATGTATTTTATATCTACCTTTAATTTAATTATATTTAATGTATTAATATATATTTATATTTATAGGTTCTAAAACAAAATCCTTTCTGGTGGACTCATCAACGACATGATGGTAAATTGTGGAATTTGAACAATTATCGAACCGATATGATACAAGCATTGGGTGGTGTAGAGGGAATATTAGAACATACTTTATTTAAAGGAACCTATTTCCCGACTTGGGAAGGTTTATTTTGGTAGATTATTTATATTATTAGTAAATTTCTATTTTTATTATAATTTTACTTTATACATATTTAGGGAAAAGGCATCTGGATTTGAAGAATCCATGAAGTATAAAAAGTTGACAAATGCTCAGCGTTCTGGTTTGAATCAAATTCCCAATCGTCGTTTCACATTATGGTGGTCACCAACTATCAATCGTGCAAATGTTTATGTGGGTTTCCAAGTACAACTTGATTTGACTGGAATTTTTATGCATGGTAAAATACCTACTCTTAAAATTTCCCTGATTCAAATATTCAGGGCTCATTTATGGCAAAAAGTTCACGAGTCTATTGTTATGGATCTTTGTCAAGTTAGTTCCTTTCATAGAATTATTTAAATACATTTATTTTAATGAATATAACTGATTGCTAATTAATATTGTAGGTTTTTGATCAAGAGTTAGATGCATTGGAAATTGAAACTGTTCAAAAGGAAACTATTCATCCACGTAAATCTTACAAAATGAATTCATCTTGTGCAGACATCCTACTTTTCGCTGCTTATAAATGGAATGTGTCTAGACCTTCACTTTTAGCTGATTCTAAGTAATTACTATTTTAAACTAAGTCTAGGATATATAAACAAGTAAAATGCTATAATATGCATTTTTTTTTAAAAAATATGAAAATAAATTATATTTATTATTTATTAATTTATTGTATAAAAAATGTTTATACACTAATCCTAATTTTAAAATGTTAGTAATTTTTTAAATTTAACTGATCACACCATTTTATAAATATGACAAGTTGACAAACAAAATAATTATAGACGTTTTTTCTATTAAATATTCAAAATCTAAATAAGTTTATTATTTGCATGATGATAAACTTACGCAAAAGTACATTATTATTTTATTCAGTTGAGAATATGCCAAATGGTGAAAATAGCTGACCACTAATTTGTATTAAAAAAAAACAACATGTAAAAGTATAAAAATGCTAGCCCTAATTGAAACATAATGTCAATTATATTTTAATTATTAATGATATTTACTTATTTTAGAGATACAATGGATAACACAACTACACAAAAATATTGGTTGGATGTTCAGCTTAGATGGGGTGATTATGATTCTCACGATGTTGAACGATATGCTAGAGCCAAATTTTTAGATTATACTACTGATAACATGTCTATTTATCCATCACCTACTGGAGTATTGATTGCTATAGATTTAGCTTATAATTTACACAGGTAATATAATATTATTTTTTAGTATTAGGTTTGTAATATTAAAATGTACTTAAAATAATGTTTTTTTATATATAAAGTTAATATGTATAATAAAAATGAAATATTTTTAGTGCCTATGGAAATTGGTTCCCTGGTTGTAAGCCTTTAATTCAACAAGCTATGGCAAAAATTATGAAAGCAAATCCTGCTTTATATGTATTGCGGGAACGTATACGTAAAGCTTTACAATTATATTCTTCAGAACCTACTGAACCATATTTATCAAGTCAAAACTATGGTGAATTGTTTTCTAACCAAATTATTTGGTAATTTATGTTATTATCCTTTTTTTATGTGTGGTTTTTTTTAACTATACTAATATATAGTTATTTGGTTTTAGGTTCGTGGATGACACAAATGTATACAGAGTAACAATTCATAAAACTTTTGAAGGAAATTTGACAACTAAACCTATTAATGGAGCAATCTTCATATTTAACCCACGTACTGGACAACTCTTTTTAAAAATCATTCATACATCAGTATGGGCTGGTCAAAAACGTTTAGGACAAGTAAATAATATATTTATACTAAAATAATCTATTAATTTAATTTAAAAATTGAACAAAATAATATATATTTTTATATATAGTTAGCAAAATGGAAAACTGCAGAAGAAGTAGCAGCTTTAATTCGTTCATTGCCTGTTGAAGAACAACCTAAACAAATTATTGTTACCCGTAAAGGAATGTTGGACCCTCTTGAAGTACATCTTTTGGATTTTCCAAATATTGTTATTAAAGGGTCTGAATTACAACTTCCATTCCAAGCATGTTTGAAGGTGGAAAAATTTGGTGATCTAATATTGAAAGCCACAGAACCCCAAATGGTTCTTTTTAATTTGTATGATGATTGGCTTAAAACAATTTCTTCATATACAGTAAATTATTTCTTTAGCCAAGATCTTAAAATATATAGATATATAATTATATTTAATTTTTGTAGGCATTTTCTCGATTAATATTGATTCTAAGAGCTTTACATGTTAACACTGAACGTACTAAAGTTATATTAAAACCTGATAAAACAACTATAACAGAACCACATCACATTTGGCCAACCCTTAGTGATGATGAATGGATCAAGGTTGAAGTACAATTAAAGGATTTGATTTTAGCTGATTATGGAAAGAAAAACAAGTACACGTTTTTATTTATATATATTTATAATTTATAATTACTGTAATTACTGTAATTTTAATTATAGTGTAAATGTTGCGTCTTTGACACAGTCAGAAATTCGTGATATTATTTTGGGAATGGAGATTAGTGCACCGTCAGCACAACGGCAGCAAATTGCTGAAATTGAGAAGCAAACTAAAGAACAGTCACAATTAACAGCAACTACAACTAGGACAGTGAATAAACATGGAGATGATATTATTACATCTACTACTTCTAATTATGAAACTCAAACTTTCAGGTATAATTGAGAATTTATGTTTGATGTCATTACTGTAATTTAATTTTTTTTAGTTCAAAAACGGAATGGAGAGTTCGTGCGATATCAGCAACAAACCTTCATTTGCGTACAAATCACATATATGTATCATCTGATGACATTAAAGAAACTGGATATACTTACATATTACCTAAAAATATACTTAAAAAGTTTGTCACTATTTCTGATCTCCGTGCTCAGGTATTTATATTTAACTTAGAAAAAAACAGTTAATCAAAATTGAATTATCTTTATTTAACAATCTTAAGAATATATTGTTTACTGATTTTTTTAATTGGGAATACCATAATGGTGAATATTGTGGTGTAAATTTTTATTAATAGTTTAATATAATAAATAATAATATTTTACTTATTTCACGTGTATTTATTGTAGATTTGTGCATATTTGTATGGTGTGAGTCCTCCAGATAACCCCCAAGTAAAGGAAATCAGATGTCTTGTAATGCCTCCACAGTGGGGAACACATCAAACCATACATGTGCCATCACAATTACCCAATAATCATCATTATCTTAATGATATGGAACCACTTGGTTGGATCCATACACAACCAAATGAATTACCTCAATTATCACCACAAGTAAATAGTTATAAGTTTTAATAAACACTGTTTAATTATTCTGTAAAATTATTATATTGATTGTTTATAGGATATAAGTACCCATGCTAAAATTATGTCTGATAATTCCTCGTGGGATGGAGAGAAAACAGTTATTATTACTTGTAGTTTTACTCCAGGCTCTTGCTCTTTAACAGCTTATAAATTGACTCCAAGGTATGGTAATTTTTATTTTAACTTATTTGCTATAATAATAAATTAAATAACAAATATTTAATATAATATAGTGGTTTTGAATGGGGACGACAAAATACTGACAAAGGTAACAATCCTAAAGGTTATTTACCTAGTCATTATGAAAAAGTACAAATGCTGTTGTCAGACAGATTTCTTGGTTTCTTTATGGTTCCTGCTCAAGGATCATGGAACTATAATTTTATGGGTAAATATATAAATAATTGATATACTCATCATTAACTTACATTAGTATTTATGTTAAATACATAAATATTATAATGTAAGGTAAACAAATAGTATAAACGTTATATAATTTTATTTAATATTATAGAATTTAAAATGTTTTTGCAATTATATTTTAGGTGTAAGACATGATGCAAATATGAAGTATGAATTGCAATTAGCCAATCCAAAAGAATTCTATCATGAGATTCATAGACCTGCTCATTTTTTGAACTTTTCATCTTTAGAAGATGGAGATGGTGTTGGAGCTGATCGTGAAGATGTGTATGCTTAATGTGTATTGTAATTATTTAAGCTATTTTGTAGTTCTTTTAAAAAAAATCATGTTTTATATATCCTTAATGGAATTTTGAACACAATATTATCCGTGTTGTATTTATAATATTAATTATATATTAAAGGACTTTGAATAATAAAATATAATGTATTATTTTATTGAAAATGGTATAATTTTAACCATATTATTAAAAACAATATAATTTATTGTTGAAAAGCTTTTTAAGGGAATGTTAGCTGCTTATAATTTCATACAAATCATATAAAATATAAATATTACAGATAAATTGGACGATTGTAATTTTTATTTTTATTATTTGGTTTTCTTCAGTTTGCTTTGGAATGTTTATCAGTATGAATATGCTGACTTATGTTAAATTTGTTTCTTGAACTTATTTTAATTTCACAAAATTCACAGTATAAAATAATACTTTCTATAGAAAACTATACGAAGACCAAATTTTGTTACGTAACTTTTTAAATGACTATAAACTCATTATTTTTGTTAAGATTTTTGTAATTAAAAAAAAAGGTAGAAATAAAATTTATCAAAGGATCACACTGTTTCTTATGAATTAAGCTAACAATGGTATAAAATTAATATTTTTTATACTTGAAAAAAATGTTGCTAACTAACTGGTTTATTTTTTCAATTAACTTTATATTATAAAATGACCCTACATATATTTAGTGTATTTTTTTTATACCATAATTGTCACTTTTTGATTGGTTGTTGTAGTTGTAAAGTTGATGTTATCAGCAACAAGTAAATGACTAAAATTAAACTTAATTCATATTAGCTACTAGGTATTCTTATTCACACCAATAACTAATTAGTAAAGATTGACAACAAAAATAAATATTTTTACTATCGAAAAATACAATATTAGGTTAGTTTCAATTTTCAATGAAAAATTTAATCTTTATTATCAAACAAATTTTTATATTACCTTAATGTTATACTATATTCCATATAAATACGCCATTGTATTAAGTCCTGAACCCTGGTAATAAATGAACTCTGAGTAACTAATATTTTTGTAAATTACATATATATTTATATATATATATATATATTAGATAGTTTAATTGACAGACATTTAGACTTAAGCTACTTAGGAATTAATTTTAAAATTACCAAGTTAATTTATATTTATATTGACTTATTTGGTTAAATTTAATTAGTTTCGATTCTTCATTATTAAATTATTTAAACAAATTAAAATAAAATAAACAATTTTTTATTATATATTTATGTTATACATAAATATTTATTTAAATATGTACAGTAACATACAAGACATAAAATTCTCATTAAAAAAATTAACTTTCTCATACATCAAATTGGTAAATATTATATACACATATTTTAATTTTATTGAGCTTGTATTGCGATCTTTGAAATTGATTTTTCTTTCTCTTTGGTCTCTAAATTATGTAAATATATATTAATTCATAATGTACATTAATGGTATTTCTGTAATTACCTGTATCTGTAATGGGTAAGTCATTTGATGGTACAGTTGGTAACATATCAATAACTTTATGGTGTTCTACAGTAATCAATTCATTTAGTTCAGCTTCAACTGCTTCTTCATCCTCAGATGACAAAGCTCCACTAAGTAAATCGCTTATTTCCTATTTAAATAGTTTACTCAATAAATTTATGAAAATAGTTTTTATATAATATTTTACTCTTTGTTTATCAACTCCTTCTTTAGTTTCATCTAAAATATGTTCAATTTGTTCAATATTTAACAATTCATTGGCTCTCTTTAAGGCTACATTTCCAACTTTAAGACCTTCAATAACCTAAATGAAAAATATTTAAATTCAAAATTTAAATCAAAATTAATATTTATAGCAAATACTTTGGCTTCTATTTGAGCATATTCTAAATCTTGTATTAATTTTTCAATAGTATCTAAAGATGATTCTGTGCGGGCAAGCTGTTCAGTTTGATATTTTTTTTTTCTTAACAATAGTTTAGCTTTTCTAGAATAATTCATACATAAGATAATTAAGAAAATATCAGCATCAGTGTTATATTATATTATTGTCTTTATTAGTTTTAATAGAAAATAAATTTACCTATATCAAGTGCCAACTATTTAGTACATTAAAATATCAAATTGTGTTTAACTTGTTTTTAAAATAAAATTAATTTGAATCCATACAACACTTTGTATGGAATAATATATGTTACAACTTAAACTATTTAAATTATGTAACAAATTTTAATGTAAAAACTACATAAACACATAATTGTATAGTAATAAATAATTTCTGGCATACTCTCTTTTGTCTTCAGACAACAACTTTTTAGCTAGTTCCTTTTCTTTTTCTAATAATTTTTCAACTCGTTGTTGATACCGTTTTAAAGTATCTCTTTGTTGTTTCATTTGCTAAAATCATTAATTAAAAATAATTAAATTATTTGTACGGTTATAAAAATTATTTATAAATATAGATATTAAATGGTATTTCAGTATTTTATGCACATAAATGTACGTCATAAAAAACACAATAAATCAAGATGTTACCAGAACTGCTCGATCATGGTCAGTAATTCGACTAGTTTTAGGCTTTCCAAATAATATGCCCATATTGATAGTAGCTATTAAAATCGTTTTAATTTTAAAATGTAAAATCAACTTGCAGTAATTAAATTACAATTTACGACAGCTAAAACAGATAATTTGAACGTTGGATATTCGAATAATGTAATCATTATATTTCAATATATTAAATTGGGTACGATTTCTTTTTAATAAAAATAATTCACTGGATGATCAGTTACTACATTTTTCATGATTTATTTAATCATATTGAGATAACAAATGTACACGATAAAAAAATATTGACGTCATTGTTAAGTCCAATATAAAGCACTAGATAGCAGCACAGAATAATTAATTGCTTATCTCATAGGAAATAAATCACTTTTTCTTGGTAAGCTATGTATGATTATATTTTTTGATACGATTTATGTATGTGATAATTTACATATAAGACTGCTACACATAAATATTCTAATATAAATATATTTATGGGCACCATCAATGTTTAAGATGATACAAATATGTTTTTTTTTTTTTAATAACACAATATTCCTTAGATCAGTCACATATAATATAAACGACATATAAAATCTACAGGAAATAAGTATTCGTTCCGTTTTCTTACCGTAACCTACAGGCGAAGTCTCATGCTGCAACGGTCCTCGTTACTGTTATTCGAGGTTGCACTGCTGTTTATAGGCGTATTCGTCTAAAGGACGGCGTCGAATGTGGTTGCACTGTTTGCAGTGCTGTTACATTTGTTAGGCATTCACTTATTTTCATAGAAGAAAAAGAAGCGTGCCTTAATAAATACGGAGGCCACTTCATTTCTCTCTCTAAATATTAAATAATCAGAATTGTGTAGAACTTTGCTTAATGATCGTAGGTTGTTGGACCGCCATGGCGTGGAGCATAGATGTTATACATTTGTCTTTATTTGTCTATTGTGAGTCGATTTCATAGCGATTATTGTGCCGAGGTGTCTAAATTGCTTTGTTTTGTTTTTCTTTTTGTATTTTTCGTGATTTTTGTCGTTCCAATTTTTAGTCATATTTACTCGATTTTTGTAACGATTTATTACATTTTACGTGGCGTGTTCGTCACTGATCTTATTTTATTTTCTACTCGCCGTCGACGCAACGTTATTTACATGTGTTAAAAGTAAGTATATATTTAAAATCATTTT